>JARSSU010018639.1:0-34514 GCA_029619165.1 Eurosta solidaginis
AGGTGGACGCCGTCTCGAGATATCGCCTTAAGGTGGACCAGGGGTGACCCAGATTTGTTTGTACAATTGGGCCTCAACGAATGTGTTAATGAGTAATTTAAAAGGGAGTGGGCCTTAGTTCTATAGGTGACGCCGGTCTCGAGATATCGCGCTTAAAGGTGGACCAGGGGTGACTCTGGAATGTGTTTGTACGATATGGGTATCAAATTGAAGGTATTAATGAGGGCTTTTATAAAAGGGAGTGGGGTTGTTGTATAGGTGGTCGCTCGAGATATCGCCATAAAGGTGGACCAGGGGTTGACTCTAGATGCGTTTGTTACGAGATGGGTAATCTAAAAAGACAAATGTAAGGTGTTAATGAGTATTTTGTAAAAGGGAGTAATCCTTAGTTCCATAGGTGGACGCCGTTTCGAGATGATCGCCATAAAGCGGATGGACCAGGGGTGACCCTAGAATTTGTTTGTAGAAAGAGACAATAGGGGCATCACACGAATGGTGTAATGACTCATTTTAAAAGGGAGTGGGCCGTAGTTCTATAGGTGGATGCCGTTTCGAAATATCGCCATAAAAGTCTGCCAGGGGTGACTCTAGGACTGTGTTTGTAGCGATATGGATATCAATGAGAGTGGTGTTAATGAGGATTTTAATAGGGAGTGGTCCTGTCATAGGTGTCTCGCGTTTCTCGAGATATCGCATAAGGGGGGACCAGGGTGTGATCTAGACTGTTTGTACGATATGGGCATCATAAATGAAGTGATAATGAGTTCTTTTTAAAAGGGGGTCGGCCTTCGTTTCAGAGGTGTCGCCGTTTCGAGATATCGCCATAAAGGTGGACCATGGGTGACCTAGAATTGTTGTACTATATGGGTATCAAATGAAGGTGTTAATGATTATTTTAAAAGGGTGTGGGGCTTAGTCCTATGGTGGACTCCTTTTCGAGATATCGCATAAAGGGGGACAGGGCGTGACTCTAGAATGCGTTGTGCGATAGGGTATCAAACGTAAAGGAGTTAATGAGCGTATTTTAAGGGAGTGGTGCGTAGTTAGTTAGTGGACGCCTTTTCCAGCTATCGCCATAAAGATGGACCAGGTGTGACTATGGGACAGGGGACCCAGAACATCATCTCGGTTGGATACCGCCAATTTATTTATATATGAATACCTGCCAAGATTTTAAGGTGTGTCTTATTTCGCCGCTGCAGAACTTTTTCATTTTCTTCTACTTAATATGGTAGGTGTCACAACATTTATAAAGTTTTTTCTAAAGTTATTTCGCGTCAATAAAACAATCCAATACCTTACCATGTTTCATCCCTTTTTTCGTATTTGGTATAGAATTATGGCATTTTTTCATTTTCGTAATTTTCGATATCGAAAAGTGGGCGTGGTCATAGTCGATTTCGTTCATTTTTCATACCAAGATAAAGTGAGTTCAAGATAAGTACGTGAACTGAGTTTTAGTAGATATCTCGATTTTTGCTCAAGTTATCGTGTTACGGCCATGCGGAAGGACAGACGGACGACTGGTATAAAAACTGGGCGTGCATTAACCGATTTCGCCCATTTTCACAGAAAAAGTTAACGCCATAAAATCTATGCCCCTACCAATTTCAAAAGGATTGGTTATTTTGTTCGACTTATGGCGTTAAAAGTATCCTAGACAAATTAAATGAAAAAGGCGGAGCCACGCCCATTTTAAATTTTCTTTTATTTTGTATTTGTTGCAACATATCATTACTGGAGTTGAATCTTGACATAATTTACTTATATACTGTAAAGATATTAATTTTTTGTTAAAATTTTACTTTAAAAAAAATAAAAGTGGGCGTGGTCCTTCTCCGATTTGCTAATTTTTATTAGCGTACATATAGTAATAGAGTAACGTTCCTGCCAATTTCATCATGATATCTTCAACGACTGCCAATTACAGCTGCAAAATTTTAATTACCTTCTTTAAAAGTGGGCGGTGCACGCCCATTGTCCAAAATTTTACTAATTTCTATTTGCGTCATAAGTTCAACTCATCTACCAAGTTTCGTCGCTTTATCTGTCTTTTGAATGAATTATCGCACTTTTTCGGTTTTTCGAAATTTTCGATATCGAAAAAGTGGGCGTGTGGTATAGTGTCCGATATCGTTCATTTTAAATATGCGATCTGAGATGACGTGCTCAGGAACCTACGTACCAAATTCTATCAAGATACCTCAAAAATTACTCAAGTTATCGTGTTAACGGCGGAGACGGACGGACGACGGACGGACATGCTCAATCAAATTTTTTTCGATCCTGATTAGTTGACATATGGAAGGTCTATATCTATCTCGATTCCTTATATATGTACAACCACCGTTATCCAATCAACTAATATACTCTGTGAGCTCTGCTCAACTGAGTATAAAAATAAATAAATGGAAGGAATAAAATACACTCAGAGTGTGCTTACCAACATTGCCAAGGGCTTCCCCGCTTAGATTTTCTTCTGTTGAGAATTTGCTTCCAACTGCTTGTTTGCCTCTCAACTGTTAAACACTCAAGTACCTTAACCCAAAAGTATGTATCATGAATACATATACATATTTTTCTTATAAGCCTATGCTGTTACTCTAAAGAGTGTTTTTAATAAAACGCATTTTTCTTCCTACTTTGGCTCAGCTGCCATCGTATTAGGTGGTGGCCTAATACCAGAACAGTCTCGCGATTCGAGTGATGGGATAACCGTCATCGAATATTAACCAAGTCGCAGTCTTATGGCAAGCACCAATATTTTTGTCTTGAAGGAGAGAAGATGAGAAAATATTCATCTGACTTCCACGAGCACACGTGTTGAAGTTCATTGGAGAATAATTGTTTCGTCTTCAGCTAAGCAACTACAGATAGCTAATTTTTTGACACACACGAACCTTCTTTCTATGAGATTTTCGTCGCACCTTACGAGTTGTGTGCCCACGTGAACAAATTACATGGAATCAAGAATGGTTAAGTAAAGGTAAAAAATGCAGAAAAACAAATTGTAGTATCTAGGCAGTTGGTGCCTCCTACAAGGCGGCATTGGTACAGAACAAAAAGCATAGATCTCTAAAAGATGAAACCGACATTCAGTTTGTTGGAAAACCTTGTAACATGCCGAGTGCCGGAAACACTTTTACAGACGTAAGAATACTGCAAGTAATGATAATAACTTCCAAATGGTGCAACCGGCTGCCACAGGGTAGAAGTTGGTTTAGGTAGAAGAGAGATGTGTGGAGGGAAGTGCAAGATTGAGCACTAAACAAGGGGAGCAGAGGCAATCAGCTCTGAAGTATTAGGATCATCTTCTACAAGTTGCCATTGTAAATACAAGCGAAAAATAAACAGAAGTATAGGAAGGTGTGGTCAGGCTGTCGAAGATGGCTATGCCGAGTATAACACCTTAAAGAGATTCCATGATTAAAGGGTGATCAAATGTTCGAACCGGTGAGGAAGTCAAAGAAACCCAAATTGAAGAGACTCGAATCTTGTGAGGATGGAGAGTAATCAACAAGAGGCCACAAGATAACATTGGTTAATTCGTTGTTGTTTCTATAGATAGAACAAAGGCAACAACACCAAGTTCTTTGCAACCGCCTTACCACCGCATAACTTTACCATATGACGACAAACGAAGTATGGACTGTGAATAAAGAAATATGCAATTGGGGTAAGGTTTACAACAACTAAGGCATGATGTGTTTGAATGCGTTTGTAGCACTTCAACCATCGTAGGAGTGCGGGTTTAAATCCCACTCCCGGGAGAAAAGGCTTTGAAGAGATTTACGAGGTGTAATCGAATAAGCTGTCGCCTTGTCCGTGCTGATGTCACGTGTTTAAATTTTTCCCAAATTATTAAATAAATTTAAATTAAAAATTGCTTCAAATAAATGTTTTCATACATTAAAAGCAATAAGGGTAATCCCCGCTTTAAAACTCATACCAGAAGTAATCAAATTTATCTTCATTTAATTTCATGATCAAGGTACTGCAAGTCGTGTCTTCTAAATTATTTTTGTATTCTACTCGTATTTTTCGTTGGCAGTTTCTATAAGTTTTTTTATTCAGGGTCCTTGGAGTATATAACCCTGCTGCCAAATGGGGTCGTATAAGTCCAAATCCTTTACCCAGGTTGTGTTCCCATCTCTGGACTCGCTACATAAAACATAGGGGTTGAATAAAATGAAAGGAAATAATTAAACCCTGAGGTGAGACCTCCTTTTTCTGATTAGAATCAGGAAAAGTTTTAAGAGCAATGGATTGAGGATTATGTCTGGATTATTCCCAACTGTTTCAGGGCAATGTACCGATGCCCGGATGTTTTGTTTTAACACTAGGTTTTTCAATATACTATTTATTTGCCACTACGCACCAATAGCTGAAGCTACCGCTAATGATAAGGAATCTGTCTCGGAAAAAAGTAAAAAATGCATCTCAGTGATACTTTAATGTCAATGTAAGCTAGGCAGGAGTTCAGCCTCTCCTATAAAACATCTTCCGAGGCCATAGGATGAAAGCAAATACGCTAAGTGAACCGAGTAAAATATCTCGCCGAGTACTCACGAAGCAGAATGCTGATACTACTTCACTCAGCTCTCAAACCAGCCTACTAAAAAGCAATCTTCGACCTGATTATATAGACGAGTAGTGCGAGCACATTTCTATCAAACTGCAACAACAACGAGCACGTAAAAAGCATCGCCCTTGTTTGGGAGCGTTATATTGGTGCTATTACCTGAAAGTACGGGCAAATATTCGGCAAAGGACCATCAACACTGATAAAACTCACCAAAACTTTCTATCGCTAAAGAATGAGAGTCCGGCACCTTTATTTAATGACGGAATAATATGTCCTATACCTGACTGTGGAAAGTGGAATCGACATAACCTTCGGTAAAATGTAAAAATACCATTGGAAACGACGCACCACGTGCCGAGTTCTTCACACAAGAAAATCAAAAGGTAATTAAATGCAAAAAAATTGCTAATAAGCGCATGATCCCAGCTTGGGGTTGAAGTGTGCCCTTCGTTACCAAATGCCAAAAGTGGTAAGGACTTCATTGAGCTATTCGAAACCACTCGAGGCTTCAGAGATGTCAGCTTTTAGAGCCGTAAGCTCTGGCCTTTGCTGAACTTGCCTTCACCTCTTTTATTCTTCCTTCACAGACCTGGTAATCTAACTAAAATGGGTAGTGACGTGCTAGTGTCAATAGAAGCAGCGTAAGTTGACATTAAAATGCCTTTGAAAGAGCAAAAGAGAATTGACGTCATCTGGAATCAACTTCATGGACCTTACTTCTCCTTTCAAAAGCCAATTAATGTTAGAAAAATGTTTTCTTCGATTTGAAATTCGTTCTCTTTGAAAAAACTATTAAATGCCAAAACTTCTTACAGATACCACCACCAATCTTTAGAATACAAGTCACACAAATTTTAGATCTAAATATTTGTTGCCTATTACAATAAGGTTTAAATTTTTTTAACATTACTTATTAAAATAAAGAAGTGCCTACGGCGATTTGTATTTATGGAATTTTTTCGAAAAATATCTTAATATCATATCGTAATATGAATACAAACATTTAGAATAAAAAATCGCGCGATTTTTTTCCCTGCGGTGCTTTTTTAATTTTTGGAATTTATTCAGACAATATCTTAATGTCGTATCGTCAATTTTTTATTCCAAATTTTAGCCAGCGGTGCTTTCAGAAATTATGGAGATTAAAGCAAATAAAAACAAGTAAGGACGGGACTGTCTTCGGCTGTGCCGAAGACTTCATACCTTTCATGAATAGGGCTGAACAATAATCTTATCCCGTTCGTAATCTGCAAATATCGGATGTATAAGATAAGAAATATATAGTGAACAGATGTACATACATAAACGATTTTTAAGATATATATAAAATAAGAAATGGCAAAAAACCCTCTTATCTGAACGATCGGTTGTATGGGATATATATTATATATAGCTCCGATCGAAATGATTTTTACAGGAAACCTTCTATGATATATTAGAATAAATATCACCGAGTTTCACGTTTATACTTACTAAATTGCGGCAGGAATGAACAAAATCGTCTTATCTGAACGATCGGTTGTATGGGAGATATATGTTATAGTGGTCCGATCCTACCGGATCCGACAAATGTCTACTATAATATAAAAATACATCCTTGTGCCAAATTTCATTGAGATATCTCAAAATTTGAGGGACTAGTTTGCGTTTAAACAGACAGACGGACGGACAGACGGACGAACAGACGACGGACAGACGGACATGGCTATATCAACTCAGTTCGTCGCCCTGATACATTCGGTATACTTAATGGTGAGTCTATCTTCTATATTTCTCAACGTTACAAACATCGGACCAAAGTTAATATACCATTTCATGTTCATGAAAAGTATACAAATTAAATTTGGCCACCCCAACGCCAGATTTGGACTAACAACCGCAACGCAAGTCATATTCTTATTACTACCAGCTCCTTTTTGCGTGGGCGGCGTTAACTAAACAAAAGCGTATTCGGATTTTGAATTAGTGTCATTGACATTAATTCTCTTTCAAAAGCGCAATAATGTTATTTGACGTTAATTCCATTGACACTATTGCACTTCATCCAAAATGCTTAATGCATACCAAGGTCTTTCTCTGCTTTTCGAGTTTCCTTAAACTTTGAATTTTTTATACTCAGTTGAGCAGAGCTCACAGAGTATATTAAGTTTGATTGGATAACGGTTGGTTGTACAGGTATAAAGGAATCGAGATAGATATAGACTTCCATATATCAAAATAATCAGAATCGAAAAAAAATTTGATTGAGCCATGTCCGTCCATCCGTCCGTCTGGTAACACGATAACTTGAGTAAATTTTGAGGTATCTTGATGAAATTTGGTATGTAGGTTCCTGAGCACTCATCTCAGATCGCTATTTAAGATGAACGCTATCGGACTATTACCGCGCCCACTTTTTCGATATCGAAAATTTCGAAAAACCGAAAAAGTGCGATAATTCATTACCAAAGACAGATAAAGCGATGAAACTTGGTAGATGAGTTAACGTTATGACGCAGAATATAAAATTAGTAAGATTTTGGACAATGGGTGTGGCACCGCCCACTTTTACAAGAAGGTAATTTAAAATTTTTGCAAACTGTAATTTGACAGTCGTTGAAGATATCGTGATGAAATTTGGCAGGAACGTTACTCTTATTACTATATGTAAAGTAAAATTTTAACAAAAAATTTAATATCTTTACAGTATATAAGTAAATTATGTCAACATTCAACTCCAGTAATGATATGGTGCAACAAAATACAAATATAAAAGAAAATTTAAAAACGGGCGTGGCTCCGCCCTTTTTCATTTAGTTTTTCTAGGATACTTTTAACGCCATAAGTCGAACAAAAATTAACCAATCCTTTTGAAATTTGGTAGGGCATAGATTTTATGATGCTAACTCTTTTCTGTGAAAATGGGCGAAATCGGTTGATGCCACGCCCAGTTTTTATACACAGTCGTCCGTCTGTCCTTCCGCATGGCCGTTAACACGATAACTTGAGCAAAAATCGACATATCTTTACTGAACTTAGTTCACGTACTTATCTGAACTCACTTTATCTTGGTATGAAAAATGAACGAAATCCGACTATGACCACGCCCCATTTTTCGATATCGAAATTACGAAAAATGAAAAAAAAATGCCATAATTCTATACCAAATACGAAAAAAGGGATGAAACATGGTAATTGGATTGGTTTGTTGACGCGAAATATAACTTTAGAAAAAACTTTGTAAAATGGTTTGTGACACCTACCATATTATGTAGAAGCAAATGAAAAAGTTCTGCAGGGCGAAATAAAAGACCCTTGAAATCTTGGCAGGTATTAAATATATAAATAAATTAGCGGTATCCAACAGATGATGTTCTGGGTCACCCTGGTCCACATTTTGGTAGATATCATGAAAACGCCTTCACATATACAACTACCACCACTCCCTTTTAAAACTCTCATTAATACCTTTAGTTTGACACCCATATCTTACAAACACATTCTAGAGTCACCCCTGGTCCACCTTTATGGCGATATCTCGAAAATACTCATTAACACCTTTCATTGATACCCATATCTTACAAACATAATCTAAAGTCACCCCTGGTCAACCTTTATGGCGATATCTCGAAAAGGCGACCACCTATAGAACGAAGGCCCACTCCCTTTTAAAAATACTCACTAACACCTTTCATTTGATACCCATATCGTACAAACAAAGTCTAGAGTCACCCCCGGTCCACGTTTATTGCGATACCTCGAAACGGCGTCCACCTATGGAACTAAGGATTACTCCCTTTTAAAATACTTATTAACACCTTTCTTTTAATGCCCATATTGTACAAACAAATTCTAGGGTCACCCCTGGTCCACCTTTATGGCGATATCTCGGAACGGCGTCCGCCTGTGGAACTAAGGATTACTCCCTTTTAAAATACTCATTAACACCTTTCGTTTGATACCCATATTGCACAAACATATTCTAGATTCACCCCTGGTCCACCTTTATGGCGATATCTCGAAACGGCGACCACCTATACAACTACCACCACTCCCTTTTAAACCCTCATTAATACCTTTAATTTGATACCGATATCGTACAACAATTCTAGGGTCACACATGGTCCAACTTTATGGCGATATCTCGAAACGGCGTCCACCTATGGAACTAAGGATCACTCCCTTTTAAAATACTCATTAACACCTTTCTTTTAATGCCCATATTGTACAAACAAATTCTAGGGGTCACCCCTGGTCCACCTTTATGGCGATATCTCGGAACGGCGTCCGCCTGTGGAACTAAGGATTACTCCCTTTTAAAATACTCATTAACACCTTTCGTTTGATATCCATATTGCACAAACATATTCTAGAGTCACCCCTGGTCCACCTTTATGGCGATATCTCGAAACGGCGACCACCTATACAACTACCACCACTCCGTTTTAAAACCCTCATTAATACCTTTAATTTGATACCCATATCATACAAACAAATTCTAGAGTCAACCCTGATCCACCTTTATGGCTATATCCCTAAATGGCGTCCACCTATAGAACTATGGCCCACTCCCTCATAAAATACTCTTAATGCCTTTCATTTGATACACATGTCATAGAAACACATTCCAGGGTTTCCCTCGGTTCATTTTCCTACATGGTTATTTTCCCTTATGTTGTCACCATAGCTCTCAACTGAGTATTTAATGTTCGGTTACACCCGAACTTAACCTTCCTTACTTGTTTTTTGCTAAAACTCTCACGTACCAGAAACAAAATGTTAATCTAATCAACATTTGCAGATTTTCTTTATTGCGTAACGATTTTTTTGTTTTCCTCGTATTTTATTTGCCAAGTGGCAACACTAAATTGACGCTACAGCAAAATAGCTCTAACTACTTTACCGCAAGAGAATATTTAAAGTGGCCACTTTTCCTAACAACGCATGCAAAATAGTTTTTTTCCTATTATATATTTCACACTGTCACGCCTCACTGGCACAAAATAAAAATTAAATTTCGTCTTGGAAAAAGTAGAAAAAACAAAAAATACAAATTCTCTAAATGAGAAGTCATGCTGAATGGAAAAGTCATGTCGAAGGTAGATAAAGCGTAATTGAAGCAGTGCAAAGCTACATGAAGTGGCACGAAATGCTGGCTGGTGGCATTTGCTGTTATGCCAACTACAAATTTGCTTATGTGATGCATGCAGCTTTTTTCACTCCCGCTTTGGCGTGTGGCTAAGCACGTGACTCGAATACTTTTCTCGTCTTTTTTTTGTTTAGTTTGGTTTGTATGCGAAATGGAAATAGAAATAGCTTTGCGGTACTTTGAGGTTAGACTGGTGACATTGGCGGGCGTAGAGTTCTTCCTGCTGTTGCGCGAAAACTGTTTGCCCATATACAACTGACGGCTGGAAATCAGATTAGAAAGTACAGAAATAGAATGTGCCAAACAAGCAGAAAGAGCATGGGAGTGTGTTGGAAGAAGCAGTAGGTATGTGAGCTGTGTTGTGTGGGTGTTGCAAGTTGGGCTGGTAACTCTAGCTACGCTGGATAAGCTATATTGCTATTTTGCGTAAGTCACTACTATTTTTATTGTCTTTTTTTTGTGGTACTTGCAAATAATTTGGGGTATATATGTGGTAGATAATTTGGGCACGTGGGGGCGTTCGCATGTATTCATTTGCTATCAGTTTACTGTTATGCAACTTATAAATAAGTTGGAAATTGACACTCTAATTTGATTAGATTTTCTGGTCGGGTAGTGGGTTATTGTTGTACTACAAAAAGCGCTTTTGTAGAGTTTGATGGACATTATTTTGAGTTTTTTTTACCTCTAAACGTGAATGGGATGCGTGAGCTGCTTATGTAATAGTACCTGGGCGATCGAGCATTGCTCGGTAACGTTTCGTTGTGCTGGCAACGTTTCTTTTTTTTAATTTCGAACAGGTGGCAACCTTAAATGGCAACCCTACTCAAAAATGTCCCTATTGTAATGCGGATTGAAATACCTTTCGTTTGATACCCATATCGGCAATTTTTTTTAACTTCGAACAGGTGGCAACCCTAAATGGCAACCCTACTCAAATATGTCCCTATTGTAATGCGGAGTGAAATAAATTTCGTTTGATATCCATATCGGCGTATCTCATGCAATTTTTTTTCAATTTCGAACAGGTTTACAACCCTAAATGGCAACCCTAATAAATATGTCCCTATTGTAATGCGGAGTGAAATACATTTCGTTTGATATCCATATCGGCATATCTCATGCAATTATTTTTCAATTTCGAACAGGTGGTAACCCTAAATGACAACCCTACTCAAATATGTCCCTATTGTAATGCGGAGTGAAATACCTTTCGTTTGATCCCCTATCGGCATATCTCATGCAATTTTTTTTCAATTTCGAACAGGTGGTAACCCTAAATGACAACCCTACCCAAATATGTCCCTGTTGTAATGCGGAGTGAAATACCTTTCGTTGATACCATATCGGCATATCTCATGCAATTTTTTTTTAATTTGGAATAGGTGGCAACCTTGTGAAACATTATGAGTGGGAACACCTAGGTAGAAAGTCTTACAAGGTGATACGTTATCTCTGTGGCAAATTTCATTAAATCGTTTGAGCCGTTCCCGAGATCGTTCGGCTATACAAGCAAACAAGAATGGCTCGTTCAAAGTTATACGATTTATTTGAAAGTGATAACCATGACGCATATGAATGAAATAAATAAAAAAGACACTGTCCTGCCAACAGATTGTTTAATCCTGCAAAAAATGGCTGGTAAACAGTGGGGTAGATGTATATTGTTGGGAAGTAATTTATGGCAGAAATACTTGCAAAAGGGTTGAAAAAACCCGGAAGAGATATACGCTGTCAGATTAAAGACTTCACCAGTCAATGAGAAAAACAAAATTTACAGACTATAAATTAGCATAAAGTGCGGTAGTAGCGCAAAAAGTGCGATCAAAGATTCATAAGAGCTGATTTTTAGCAGGCAGTAGAACAGTAGCTAATTCACCACTTCTAACGATTAATTAGCTGCTGGTTTATTGTACACCAGTTTCATTCGCCTTCGTATGCTCTTGAAAAGATGCAGCCCTTACTTAGCCTCGGTTCATTAGTTCTTTGGAGTGTTACAATGTAATCTAAAATAGGTTTTAAGTCTCATATTGAAAGTGACATAAGACGAGCTAACTGCTTTTAGCATTCGTTAAACGTTAGTCAAAGGAATTCATGACCCTACATTACGAAACTCTCTCACCTCATTGTATAAACCAGTATTAGAATATGCTCCAGTTGTATTGAGCTCGCGTTATCAGATTCACTGCGATAAAATTTGAAATCGGCTAAAAACAATTTTTGCTATTCTCGTTGAGAGATTTTCCATGAGATCCGGAAAGGAGTCTTCCTTACTACTACGACACTTAAGCTTATAAAATTGCCAAAGTTAAAGAGCAGTGACTTATTTTGTTTTGTAGATTTTTCAACAGGGTGGATAAATGATGTATACTGGAACGATTTTCCGTCACGCCGAAACCGTTTTGTCTCAAAACGAAATTTGATGACGGAAAATCGTTCCAATTACATCGTTGAATAGTAGTAGTTATAGTAAAACTTACAAAAAGTTTGGTAAATAGTTCCTTGTACATGAAAAGATTATGTTAAACGTCCCTTTCAGGCCATCAGTCAATAGATAAAATGGTTGGCTTGGAAACGCGACCTTTTCGACCTCCCAGCAGCTGTTTGAAATGTGTACGCTGCTGCTCGATATCACGTCCATTCCGACAACATCGTTAATAGTTGCACACAAATATAAAGAATTTTGTAAATAATAATAACAAATATAAATAATTTTGTAAAGAAATAATGAAATGGAGAATGAGCCTTCCAAACTATAATAAATTTGGTCCGTCTCCCTATCACTCGATTTTGATATTGCTTGTTCGAAATCCCGTCTATTCCGACTACATACTCAATAATAATTTATATATATTATTATATTTGCCAAGAACAACATGCCAAGAAATTAAAACTGTAATAATAATAGGGGACATTTGTGAATATTCCTTTTCAAACTTCGAAAAATCATCAGATTGACGCTCCGAGTCCTGTTAATTTCGAAGCCATCGAAATTTGATTATTAACATTAACTAAATAACATGTTCAAGCTTTATCTGGTTTGTAAATTCTAAACTTATTTTGCAAATTCATTGCTTATTTAAAACCTGCTGCTAACGTTCGAATCGCTAAACTGTTGAATAAATCACTCCATTATTTAGTATTGCAAACTGGTCTTTATTTAGATTACTTCAGGAGTAGTGCTTTAAAATTATACTTCACAACCAATAGCGTGTTTAAATCAAAACTGATTACTGACTACTCAGCTTTCGCTGCTTTTATACTCTCTGTTGCCTCGTTCACCCAATTCTCATAAGGTCTAGTAACTATCGCGAACTTCATGCTTGGTTACCAGCCATATACGTACACGTATATTTGTAGTTTATAGTCTCTCGCATAGCGATATACATGTGTATATGCGAGCACTATTTCGGCTCTTGATTAATGTAGTTTTGTGCGTATCCTCTCCGTTGCCTTGTGTGTATGTGAGTAAATGATGATTGATTTGTTTACGTTCAAAGGAGTGGCAGCTTGCTTTATTGTTTGTGCCTTAGGGATGTAAGTATCACTTAGCGATGCTAATATTCGTCAAAATATTATTGCACACCTACTCTATAAGAAGGTGGCGGCCGAGCTCCGCCTACCACATCGAGGGTCCTGGGTTCAACTCCCGGGCAAAGTAACATAAAATTTAGAAAATATAAATTTTTTTTTAATTTGTGAGTGGTCGTGCCCATTGAATGGGGCGAAGTACTGTCAAAACCAACAACAACGGCTCGTAGAGATTCTTTCCAATTCTAACTGAGCTGATGGTGTTGCTCAACGTCATTTTGCATAGCGGTATAAGTTTTTGAGGGAAACGAAATTTAAACATAGCGGCATATACGTAGCTCCTATATACGTGCTGTCGTGTCGATTTTTTTTCTCTGGCTTTTGCCAAGATTTGGCGTATTGTGAAAATCTGGTCTATGGTAGATTGGCCAGGTCTAAAACCTCACTGATAAGGTCCACTCAGTTGATTCACACTTGACAGCACCTTATATGCGACACTAAGAATGCTGATCCCGCGACAGTTGACGCAGTTTGCACTATCCCTTTTCTTGTGGACTGGACGAAGAACACCAAGATTGCAATCGTCGGGCATGCACTCGTCGACCATATTTTGCAAGAATACATGCGTATTTGAATAGCTTCGCAGGCCTTGACTATTATAAGCCACTACCCACTACTATTTTCTTAATGAAGCTTCAAAAATGGGCAGAAGCAATCGTTTCCAATAGTAACACCAACAGTAATGAATCCTTAAGCAGTTGAAGAGTGAAAACACATCTGACTATATTCAACAACTTTGTATATCAACAACAAAGGGGTCTCTATGGATAGAAAGAGTATGTATGCATAAGCAATAAAAAGAAAATGAGCAATCACATATTTGCGAATTGAAAATGAAGATGAATTCGTTTAAATGGAATGAGTGATCACATGTTAGATTACAATTTCCGTGCGGAAACAACCAAAAGTACAAATCCTCATATCTTTGTATTTAAATAAACAACACCAATGGCATATTGAAACAAATGAACGAGTTTGCAGGCATACCAAGAAAGAGAACAAAACAAAACAAACAAAGCAAAAAACAAACTTCGTTCATTAAAGTAACACCAATCAAGCGCCAAACAAGCGAAAGCCAAGCTGAAAGTGTCATATCATGAACAAAGGTGAACAAGAAGTTGGCGGCTGTGAGCTGAAAGACATGAAAGGTGTAAAGGAAATTGGCGTTGATATTAAAAGCGTGTAGTGGTATACATATGTGAAAATTTGTGTGTGTGTGAGGTTCCTTTACATGAGCGCCGACATAATCCCCAAATGCATGCGAAATAATAAAACAAGGCATTTTTTTTGCTGCTTCATCCCAAAAGCCGTTGGCAATTTGCGTGGCAATACCGTGTCAACGCCGACTGCTCATGGCACTAGTTGGCACTCTTGGCATGTACTTGATTTTTTGTTTTTGTTCGAACAATAAATGAGGTGGGTGGAGCTATATGCGGCTGCCGGCAGTCAATCCAATTAGGCGCAAGTTAGATCTGAGGAAGAAGGTATCTTAATCTAACTAGTTTTGCAGGAGCATTTTTCTATACAAAATTTAGCTATTAACCGAGATAAGCATTGTTAGTTTTGACCAGAGCTCCAGGTTCATTGGCAGTTCTGGACACAGATTTGTTATAAATATATAGTACCGGGTTTCAAGGTGAATATGGCAACAAGAAAGACCACATTATGGAGTTAGAAAGTTGTTGTATAAGATACTGTTAGAGTCTTGTACTTACCCACAACGAAGCAAAGCGGCACCTAAGCTGCCTGACCTATTGCAGTTGTATGCAGAATGAGCCAATGACCTTTCTGCTTTGAAAGTGTGAAAAGTTCCGAAGAAGCACATCAGATAAGGTAGTGTTCAACATTTGTTGCGTTCACCTCGTCTCTACAACTCTAATGAGGATCATGCATTGGGATTCCCATCTGCTTGACGTCTGCTCTCATCGGACATTGCCACGTAAATATAGCAACCAATGGACTTTAGGATACTCGATTAAGATTGGTTAGGCAACTCTAACGTGTCCAAATGATAAAAATCCAAACACGGAGGCTGTTCCCCTTATAAACGGATTCTAGTGCCCAACTGACATCAGCTTGCTCAACAAATACAGACACGCGTCAGTATAAGTCTGTACATAAGGCCTTCTTCGCTCAGATACAACACTGTGGTCTGAGATCCACATCATCGCGTTGCTACACCAAAATTTCAGTTCCTGTAGCGGTTATCTGCAGTTTATTACAATATTTGACAAATATTTCTATCCTGAAGAGAATTGGTCGCTGCTTGACTGTCATAGTAAATTGAGACGCACATGTCACCTTGAGATAACAACCATCACGTAACAGTCTTTTATTGATGTAGGTTTCGCCTGAAAGACTCTGCTTTTGCTTGGCTGCCTTTCATTCATGGAGCGCGAACATCATCCAAGAAGACACCTGCGCTCATATTGCCATCAAGTTTGGAATTCACTGTGAAGACAGCAGCGGATCGAGAGTCTAGATTAGAGCTATCATCTCATTCGTACTTCTTTGGAATTTTGATGGATAACTTATTGCCTAGAGATAGTCAGGAGCAAATCTAGTTCACTAAAATTTTCGGAGATGGTTCCCAAAATATGTGCATGTGCAAATCACATGCAACTCCAGGGTAGAACGATCGGCTGCACTAAAAGAGAAGAAGGCAGTTTAAGCCCCAAGCTAACTTTCTACAGTTTAACTGATTCGTCGGTTTGCTGAGGGTCGGGGTCATAATTTGGCAGCACTTCCTTAGAAAAAGTAGAAAGACACTCTCCTAGAAATTTCAGACTACGTCACTGACACTCTTAAAAAAATAAATTTAAGGCGCGATAACCTTCGAAGAGATCTTAGGCCGAGCTTCTCTTCCAATTTGCGTCGTGCTCCTTTTAAATTTTCATACAAGTTGGTGGCACCGGACCTACATATTTTATAGGATTCGTCGGTTTGCATGGTAGATGAGTTTTCACTGAGAAGCTTTTCAGGGCAGAAATACATTTGGAGTGCTTGCCAAATCACTGCCGAGGGGCGAATCCGCTTCGAATAACTTTTTTCTTAATGAATGAACTTGTTTCTTAAATTTCGATGTTGTTTTGCCGGGGTCGTGAACCCAGGCTCTTCGGTGTGGTAGGCGGAAAAGGCTACACACACACCACGGCGGTGTGTGATACTCTTACATTCTCATATAAACTAGTTTTGGTCGCAAAAGATCAATTTTATTATCAGATTTTCCAAGGCACTTGCCACTAGAAATCCGAAATGACTTTCCTGTAGTTCTGGACATCGCCAAAAGAAATATTAAAAATACTTCTTCCCCTCCTAAATCTCTAAAGAATTTCTTATGATGGCCTACCAATGTAGCTATATTGATACTTGCTTATATTGAGTAGGAAGCTTTCAAATCCCAATCGTGGAGCTTGATATTAAACAATCATTCCAAAAAGTCCATAATCACAGTGTATACAAGATCACCCTACAGGTGGTTCTACTGGGCGTTGGCCTCGCTTATATTTGATTCGTGATCTTTTGTGGTCATCCATGCAAAATTTTTCGTTCCCGATTTGTCTATGTGCAGGCTAAGAAGATCCTCATTGACCAGGACTATTATAGGCCTGTGGGATTCAAGGGGTTGTGTAGCGCAATATATAGCTTCTCCAACCCAATTGTCAACCTCATCTTCGAGCGGCGAATCCCGTTTCACTAACAGACGAGGCTCTGGCGACCCCAAGCTCCTCATGGAACTTGGGGGTGGGGAGGGAGGGATGGCCTGAAGGTTTAATGTGGCCATATAAATCGTTCCCGAGATGGTCGGGCCAGCACCTTAATGGTTCTGTGTTACCGGAGCGTATCGGATCTGTATCCGACAAAGGACCATCACATCGATAACACTCCCCAAAGCCTTCGGGGAGTAACTAATCGCTACAACAACAACAACACAACATTATAGGCTGTCGGCTTATACGCTTTAGCTTGTTTCTTGTATGTTTTTTCAGGCTTTAAGTGTATGCCTGGCTAGAAGCAGTCTTGAAAAGTTCTCAAGAAGATGTGAAACCAAACTGAAAGATATTGAAGGTTCGATGTGGTCTAGTACCTTTCATGGCACCTTTTGTCGCAACGTACCGGCTTTATATGCGACAAAGGACTATCACATCGATAACGTACCCAAATTCTGCGTGCAATGAACTTAAAAATTTGCAAAGGGAGGGACTAGTTGACAACATCTAACGTAAACCAGCTACAAGGTTCAATGTAATCATATTCAGGAAAAGTAACCTATGGGCTTTTGCCACGATTTGCTGAAAGGTCAAGTTAGGCCTTTCGAAATTAGTACAATGATAGTTTAAAATTTTTAGTCGTAGACAAACATTTTTTTTTCTAGTTTGTATGTTGTTTCACTGCAGGGTTGCAGGAAAAGGCTATTACAAAGTGTTGAAGGCTCCAACAAAAGATTACATGAGTTGCTTAGCATGGCTCACGATATTGTAACGTTAGCAACTTGTTGTCGTCGCCAGAGATTGGCTTGGATATACTGACAGGAAGGAGCTGAGCTTGATTCTGATGCCGTAGCGACTAACGCTACAGTGACAAATATTGTTGTAGTCACTAGAGATGTGTCGAAATATTGTGGCTAGCAAGTTCAAGTGCAACAACAAGGTGTTAGCCAGAAAAAAAAGAAACAAAAAACCCAAGTTGTTAGAGCAAAGGTGTTGCCGCTCGAGGCAGTCTCATGTACATATGCAAGTTTTTGTTTGGTGTGATTATTTTTTATTTCGAATTTTTAAAATTATTTACTGCAACATTTTTGCTTATTCTGTTTTTTGGTTTGCTTGCTACACCTCAATTTATTTCACTTTTTACGTCCGAAGGCAAAGCAAGTTTTGCATACATTGCTGATCTATGTTTGTAGTAACTGCCCGAGGGTGCCGTGGTTGACACTAGATTTTTCCATTAAAATATTTTTGGTTACATACAACACCAATAACACTAAATATATATAGGAGAATAAAAGGACACAGAAATACTATTTTTGGTTTCAATGATATACATTTTGTTGTTGTCTAGCATTATGAGTTGGGGATTTTTTCATTTTATTGTTGCTGTATTAACGAAAAAACTACCCGAAGTTTTTTCATGTTGTTGTTGTATTAAGATAAAGATAATCCTCAAAGGTTTTGGGGAGTGTTGGCATTGCTGATGGTCCTTTGCCGGATATAGATCCGGTACGCTCCGGTAACAAGCACCATTATTCCAAATGATAATATATCAGTTTAATTTTAAAGCGCTATAAGTGAAGTACACAAGTAATTAATTTGTGACTTACTACTACCATAGTAGTGTTGTAAAAAAAGAACATTTTGCTATACTGAATATTTTATTTATTTATTCGAAAGTTCAGCAATTCGAACGATAACAGAAGCTGCAGAATAATCGACAATCCGTAAACTTCGTTACAATATGAACATGAATTGAAAAATATTATTATTATTATATATTTAGCCTTAAAATAAATTTTAAAACTAACAAAAGAGAGCACTAGCTGCTATGGCTATCAGCTCCGAAGTGAAATATAAATTTTGGTCAGATCTCCGAAAGTGCAACATGAGGAAAAGATGGACTCAGCAAAAGGGTTAGGTTAGGTTGAAGTGGCTGCCTCCGTTGTCCAAGCGAAGACTCACGTATGCCGTTGTGGCCCGTTGTGCTACCACGCGGGGGGCCCCTATTTCCCATTTCTCTACTTCCAAGGAATGTTCAGACCCCAGTGAGGCCAAACCAGAGCGTTTGCCTGATGAAACGCAAGATGTCGTTTGTGTGTGCAGATTCAAGCTCCGCAATACACTCAAATGAGTGTGTGAGGAGGTATCGGTACCTGGTTTCTGACACTGCGGGACAGTGGCGCAGATAGTGCTCTACACTTTCTATCTCCTCCTCGTCCTTACAGCTGGGGCAGAAGTCATTTGTTTGTAGGCCCATATAGGCACCATGAGTGCCCATGAGAAAGTGACCTGTAAGAAGGCCCACTAGTAGGCTTAGAGAGATACGGTTTAACAGTATCACCGATTGCGATCTCTTTTCAGCCAGCTTAGGCCAGTTTTGCTTGGATATTCTACATGTAGGTTCCATGGCCCATCTGGCGTTTGCTTGATGCGTGAATAGAGATCCCAAGCAGTGCTTGCAGGTGTTTAGAGGAGGGCTGGCCCAAACAGCGGAGGTTATTGTTTGCAGATTGGTGCCTTCCTAGCTAGCTCGTCCGCAGCGCAGTTTCCTCAAACGTCACTGTGGCCAGGAACCCATATAATGCTCAGGTTGCATTTTTCAGTTAGCTTGTTGAGGGTTTCTCTGCACTTCAACGCCACTAGTGACGAGGTGTTGCTGCATTGCAGGGATTTTATGGCAGTTTTGACTGTCCGAGAAAATTGAAATAGAATTGGTCACCTGCAGGTTAGCAAGATAGTGGGCTGCAAAAGTATACCAAACCGATTAAGACGTCTAGATGATATGATTTAGCCACATCCGTCTGTCTGTTACTCTGTCTAGTCGTCTGTTTGCTTGAAAACAAACTTGTTTCACATTTTTGAGATACCTCGAAGATTATTTACAAATCTGAAGGCATGTTTAAGGGTTTCGATCAAGATTTGGATTTCGTGGTCTACTGAGAAAATGTTTCTTATTTACATATTGATTTCGGTTTTTTGTTCCTGAGTCTGGTTTTAATTGTGTTTTGAAGTTTGGTATAGCTTCCGGTTTTGGGTGTAACTAAAAGTGTTAAGCTCGGTCCGGTCTTGATATTGTCTTAAGTTCAACAATTTTTTAGTTAAGTACAGAAGTCACTTCTATTCCATTTGACGAAACTGACAGGACCTAGTCTTGTAACGCGGTTATTTAGATTTGGGTTTTTCTCCCTAATTTAATCAGGTTGAGAATTTCATAGATATGCCTACAGGTTTCGACTAAGATTTCGATTTCGTGACCTATTTGAAATCAATAAATTTTTTCCAATTAGAGCGCGTTGATTGAAATGAAAAAATAAACTTTATTGAGATAAATCGGCCGAAAAGCTCCCAAGAAAACAACAAAAAGTTTAACTAAATTACTTGGCCCTACAAAATTATTTATCAATTATTTTTTTCATTTTTTATTTTTTCGGTTAGATTTCATGTTTTTGGTGTAGTTCAGTTTAGATTCCGGTGTTGGTTTCGGTTTCGGGTCATTGTTAGTGTGATTTTTAGACCTATATAAGTTCCAATTTGAGTTCTAATTTCACTTCTTATTTGTCTATGGTTACAGCTTCGGCTTTGGTCAGGTTTCGATCCACCGCGGTCCCTGCCTCGGTCAGTTTCAATATTGGTGTAAGTTCCGGTTCCGGGTTATGTTCCAATTTCAGTTCCGATTTGATTATGATTTGATCTTTGGACTAGCTTTAGGTTTTGGATGTAATTTCGGTTTCGATTTATAGTGTGGTTTAGGTCTGATTGCGGTTCGGCCTCTGGCGGGTTTCCGGTTTCTGCCTCGGAATAGGTCGAATTTCGATACATCTATAAGTTCCGGTTTCGGATTGAGCTCCAATTTCAGTACATATTTCGGTTCCTGTTGCCGTCTGGCACGGTACGGCTCTGTTAAGGTAACGGCTTCCCTTGAGGTTCCGGTCCTGGCTCCTGCCCGGTTCAAGGTTCCGTTTCCTGTTTGAGTTCCAATTTCAGATTTTTATTGTGGTTACAAAATTGGGTTAGCTTTCGGTTTTGGGTGTAGTTTCGGTAACGATTCCAATTTTATTTTTGATCCGGTTTCGATCTCGGCAACCGTCAGGTTGCGATTCAGTTTAAGTTACGGTTCGAGTTGAGTTCCAATTTCAGCTCCTCTTACTTTCGTGACGTCAATCCTGCTCCGTCAAGGTTGCGGTTTTCCTCGAAGGCTTGTCCTTCCTCCTGGTCGGTTTTTAACTTCCTTCCGGTGTCGGGTACGGTTACCATGTCGGTTTCGATTCCGGTTGCTATTCCTGTTCCAGACATGTTTCCTGTTTCGGTCAAAATATTATTCAGTATCCGTTCCGTTCTGGATTTCTGTTTTGATTCTGCACTCGATCCGTCTTCCGTTCCGGTTGCGGTTGTAGATCCTACTTCGTATTCCGTTATAGTGCAATTATTGCCCTGGTGTCCGTCCAGTTCTGGTTTCAGTTCCAGTTGCCATTCCTGCTCCAGATTAATTTTCTGTTTCAGTTCAAATCTTGTCCTGATTTCGGTTCAGTTAAAGTCCTAGTCTCTCCCGGTCCAATTGAGGTTCCATTTTTGGCATGATTCTTGTCTTGTTTTGGTTTCAAGTTGCAGTGTCAGTTTATTTTCCGATTCCGGTCCATTTTCGGCTTCAGTTCCGTTACGGTTTAGGCTCCAGTCTCAGAGAGTATCGTACCTTCGCAAGACACTCTTATATATTCCTGTAGGTATTTCCATAGATCAATACATACTTAAATATAAAAGCAGTCAAAATAGTAAATATTTGTTCGTAGTCTTATAGTTACTATTATATGTCCATGAAATGTTGCCTCCTTAGCTGCTTTTCCAATATCCAACTGTCGCAGTTAATTTCACCCACACTTTACTGTCTGCTCGGACGCAATTATTTTTGTTGTTTATTTTTTGCTTTGTTCATTTCGCCGCTATTTGGGATTTAGTGTTATTATTCCTACCTTTGGTATCCTAAAATAAATCAAGAGCTCTTGCTATTATTGTCATAGAAGGTGTTGCCGTATTTGTAGGTGTTGCAGGTTTGCGTGGATGTATACAAGTGCGCTATTAAGCTAACTTTATATAAATATCAACAGTTACTTTGCTGCTTATTGGTATGTGTGTACGTATTAATTTATATTTTTTTTGTAAAGGAGCTAAAAAATTGAATATCCTGTCCTTCTTGTTGAAACACCTAAATATTTCCAGATGCCGTCGTCTGCTGCATACATTTGTGGGTCTTATAATAGTGTAATGAATTTACTGCAAATCCTCTTATTTGCAACCTTCTGCTAAGTTCGAAACACTAAACTGTTGAATAAATAACTCCAATATTGAATAATGGAAAAATGGCCTTTATTAAAGTACTTCACAATAACACTTATACTTTGAAACTGGCTTGTTTAATAACCAAACTGACTGATAGCTTAAATGAAGCTGATCTCTCGCCTCCACTGTTGTCGCCCTTTTATACTGTGCGACCTCCTCGTTGCATATTTCTAGGCTTTTCTAATTCCAGAACTTACTAGTTAGTTATAAATTTCTCAGCTACAACTATTTATCAGCTACAACTGCGCTTGTATGTGTGAGCGACACTTCCACAATCACAATTGCATACCTTAGGAGCATCTCAGCTAAGCTAGCTGCATGTGTTTGTGCATCTCTTCTCCGCTGCGTGTACGTACATAGGTGTAGACAAAATGATTAAATTATTGATGTGCATT
The DNA here is from genome assembly GCA_029619165.1 of Eurosta solidaginis. Taxonomy (NCBI): domain Eukaryota; kingdom Metazoa; phylum Arthropoda; class Insecta; order Diptera; family Tephritidae; genus Eurosta; species Eurosta solidaginis. The sequence continues at coordinate 22,744 of JARSSU010018639.1, forward strand.
CACGTCACTGATTAGCATCGGCATAGAGATGGCAGTATCCCATAGTGTTGCTAACATTCGTAACAATAGACATTATTTGCTCTTTATCAGAGTAAATATTCTCAGAAATTCTGTCAAAGGTTTTAAATATGGCAACTTTGGAAACAGATTCCTGGTTTAAAACCGGCATTGATTTAGGATGCGGTTATATATAAAGAGAAATTAATCACTTTCCTGCATGCTTTCTACTACGATTTTTTGTTAGTATTATATATTCATCTTATGCATTCATATTTACTTCATATAAAATTGTTACAATATTTCCGTTCTGAGTAATATTTTGTTCTGTTTTCTTTCTACTTCAGCCAATAACGTGGTTTGTTATGCAGCATTTGGTGTCGCCACCGATGTACGTTGTCTGCATTTTAAAATTGTTGCAACATTTTTTTTTATTATTTTGCATTATGAGTTGCTTCCATAAGCAGGTAGGTTTGTTGTTGTATTTTATTCGTTGTGCTAATATGTATTTAAATGGCAATTTTTCCCCTTGTCTGTTTAAGATTACGTTTATAAACAAATTTTCAAGATACACTAAGTGCAATTGATAATTTTTCGTATACTTTTTACGTAGCATGTGTAGTTTTCTTAAATTTATGGCCCTGATTATGTATGACACCGCGACATTTTGCATCGCAAAGGCATTCAGGTTTACCATCACTCACTGAAGTGAATGAATGCTCTTAATAGTGATAGAACTTTTAGAAAAAGTATCGATACCGTACTCAATTTGAAAAACTCGCGCGAAAGTATCGATGCTCATACTCATACTCTGTAAAAGATATCGAGTATACTCCCAGCCAGCATTCTCTATCGCGCAAGTCACTTCCTCGATATGAAATTCGGGATGAACTGTTCCCCCAGTGCGCAAAGACGCAGCATTTAGAAACTATTTGCGGCAGCAATAGAAGTTACTTCGATAAGACAAAATGTATCGAAAGATGGTATCGTATCGCGAAGTAACTAATTCGTTAGGATATTTTTGAAGTGCAATTGGGAAAGAAGATTCATAGTGATGTGAGAAAATCTTTTGGACAAAAGTGTTGATCTTAAACCTGCAGACTATCGGCAACTGGTAAAGTAATTGGAAAAAGCATCACAATTATGTATAGATAGTTCACTCAGTACTTGGTAAAAAGCATCGAGTACGAAATGCTTGAGTGTTTTTGGAAAAACATCGATACCACTAACTTAGTACTCGTATCGTTCTATCACTACTCTTAAATGAAGGGAATTTTGTTTTATTAATTGTTTGGCAAAACATTGATACATCTCGACATCAGGAAGGACAAGGCGACAGCTGTTGCCATTAAACCATGTAAGTCCATTCAAAGCCCTTTATCTTGGGAGTGGAATTTGAAACCGCACGCCTATAATGACCGGACTGTTTAAAAACATATCCGACCATCCTTTTTCCCAATTTGAAGCAAATGGGCAATCCACGCTTTGCAATAACAACTAACAATCATAGCTAGTTGTTGTTGCTCCTACTCAAAGAACTTGGGTTCACACGGTAAACACATTTTTTGTTATGCGGAAATCCAGCGTAAAAGACACTTCGAACTGAAATAATATGACATTCTCTTAGTACCCGCTTAAAATTTTGAGTCTTTTAGATTTTCAGCATGTTGTTTTGTTTTAAAAACAAAAGTGTTTACAAATTTATACTTTTAGGTTTTTCAAACTTGTGGTTTTATCTTAAAACCAGAAGCATCTGCAACTTAAAATTTTTAGATTTTTTAAAATTTTAGATATTTCATATATGTTTTGAGTTGAAAGAATTAACTGTTCAGTTAAGTTTGAAATTTGAACTGAATAATATTCAAAAACGCAGTAGTATATTAAGGTTTCCAATTCAATACAAAAAGTTTGAAAAATTGCTTAAATCGATGAGTCGTTTAAAACTTATTTTCAAATTCAGTCTTAGCCTTGTACATGAAAAACGTGAAGCAGATTTTATATTTTCAGATCAGTTGAAACTTTTTTCAAGGCAAATGAAACTTTTTTAAAGTTCAAATTAAACTTTTTTTATTACAAATAAACCTTTTTCAAGTCCAAATTAGACTTTTTTCAAATCAAACGAAACTTTTTCAAATTAAATTAAACTTGTTTAAAAAAAAACTTCTTTCCATTTACAGGTTTGGATCTTGCTTTTACACCCAAAAACTATTGTGCTATTTGAAGTGTACTTAGGGTAGCTTAATATATCGACAGTTGTGTGGAATAGCACCATACCTCGGCTGCCGATCCGAGAACGCTCTATCTTCGAGCACTTTTGAAAAACAGCCTATTTCAGATTTTGTATAGAAAACGCCCTAACGCTTAAAAATAGTTTAATTTAAAAAGTTTAATTTAATTTGAAAAATGTTTCATTTGACTTGAAAAAGTTTTGTTTAGTTGGAAAAAGTTTCATTTGGCATAAAAAAATTTCACTTTGATTTAAAAAATGTTTAACTTGACCAGAAAAGAAGTTTCATTTGATTAGAAAAAAGCTTTATTTGACTTAAAAGAGTTGCGTTTAGTTGGAAAAAAGTTTGATCTGTATTGAAAACTTACTTATCTTCTTAATTGGCGCTTAACCGTTTAAACGGTTATGGCCTTCCAATAAGGGGCGCCAGTCGCTTCTTATCTCAGCCAACCGGCGCCAATTGGTCACACCAAGTGAGTTTAAATTGTTTTTCACCTGGTCCTTCCAGCGGAGTGAGGACCGCTCTTTACCTTTGCTTCCATAGGCGGGGTCCGATAGAAACACTTTCTTGGCCGGAGCGTCATCTTTCATTCGCATAACATGGCCTAGCCAGAGCATCCGCTGCGTTTTAATTCGCTGGACTATGTTAATTTCTGCGTAGAGCTCGTACAGCTCATCGTTAAATCTTCTTCGGTACTTGCCATCGCCAACGCGTAGAGGCCCATGAATCTTTCGAAGAACTTTCCTCTCGAAAACTCCTAGTGCCGCTTCATCTGATATTGTCATGGTCCATGCTTCTGCACCATATAGATGGCTACGATAAGTGACTTGTAGAGTATGATTTTCGTTTGCCGAGAGAGGACTTTAACTTTCAATTACCAACATATTCCCGTATTGAAAAAGTTTCATTTAATTGGAAAAAGATTATTTGATTGGAAAAAAGTTTAGTTTGTAATATACTAATTTTCTAGGAATCTAATTTGTAAAGTTTTTTGGTTTTATCCGAAATAAAATAAATATTTCCATCGAAGCAGTCAGCTGGAATTCACTTACACATTAACGGCTTCAGTACAACTTGTACCACACGTCACAAGTTAAAATGGGCTTGCATTTTTGAAAATGTGTTTATACAGTTTGTCTGGAATTGTGAAGTGAGTTCATTTACAACCAAAGACTGGTGATTTCGTATTCCTACCCGTCACTCTTAAAAAATGTCAACATTTCGTGTAAACTACACAACTATGCTTCATATTTCTTTAATTAAATATAATTTTAAAATTATCAACGAGACCCCAACTATAACCAAATTCGTTCCATTGTTGTGAGTGTTTTGACTGCAAAATCCGAAAAGAAACTATTAAATTTGGTATCAGTTTATTAAACTCAGTTGAGCAGAGCTCACAGAGTATATTAACTTTGATTGGATAACGGTGGTTGTACAGCTATAAAAGAATCGAGATATATATCAAAATCATCAGTATCGAAAAAAATTTGATTGAGACATGTCCGTCCGTCCGTCCGTCTGTCCGTTAACACGATAACTTGAGTAAATTTTGAGGTATCTTGATGAAATTGGTATGTAGGTTCCTGGGTACTCATCTCAGATCGCTATTTAAAAATGAACGATATCGGACTATAACCACGCCCACTTTTCGATATCGAAAATTTCCAAAAACCAAAAAAATGCGATAATTCATTACGAAAGGACGAATGAAGCAATGAACTTGGTAGGTGAGTTGAACTTATGACGCAGAATAGAAAATTAGTAAAATTTTGGACAACGGGCGTGGTACCGCCCACTTTTAAAAGAAGGTAATTTAAAAGTTTTACAAGCTGTAATTTGGCAGTCGTTGAAGATATCATGATGAAATTTGGCAGGAACGTTACTTCTATTACTATATGTATGCTAATAAAAATTAGCAAATTCGGAGAAACGACCACGCCCACTTTAAAAAAATTTTCTTTTTTTTTGTCAAATTTAACAAAAAATTTAATATCTTTACAGTATATAAGTAAATTATGTCAACATTCAATTCCAGTAAAGATATGGCGAAACAAAATGCAAAAATAGAAGAAAATTTCAAAGTGGGCGTGGCTCCGCCCTTTTTCATTTAATTTGTCTAGGATACTTTAACGCCATAAGTCGAACAAAAATTCACCAATCCTTGTGAAATTTGATAGGGCTTAGATTCTGGACGATAACTTATTTCTGTGAAAAAGGGCGAAATCGGTTGAAGCCACGCCCAGTTTTTATACACAGTCGGCCGTCTGTCCTTCCTCTCGGCCGTTAACACGATAACTTGAGCAAAAATCGATATATATTTACTAAACTCAGTTCACGTACTTATCTGAACTCACTTTGTATTGGTATAAAAAATGACAGAAATCGGACTATGACCACGTCCACTTTTTCGATATCGAAAAATTACGAAAAAACGAGAAAATGCCATAATTCTATACCTATGAAATGAAAAAGTCCTACATTCTAGAGTCACCCCAGGTCCACCTTTCTGGAGATATCTCGAAACGGCGTCCACCTATGGAACTAAGGATTACTCGCTTTTTAAAACACTAATTAACACCTTTCATTTGATACCCATATCGTACAAACAAATTCTAGAGTCAACCCTGATCCACCTTTATGGCGATATCCCTAAATGGCGTCCATCTATAGAACTATGGCCCACTCCCTCTTAAAATACTTTTAATACCTTTCATTGATACACATGTCACACAACACATTCCAGGGTTACTCTCGGTTCATTTTCCTACATGGTTATTTTCCCTTATGTTGCCACCATAGCTCTCAGCTGAGTATGTAATGTTCGGTTACACGCGAACTTAACCTTCCTTACTTGTTTTTATAAAATTACATACATTAAATGACAATGCTCAAATAGTTTGTATGTTTACATGAAGCATTATCATTTTTTAAATATTTCGTTTCTGTAAGCATTTATAGACGTTTATACATACATATGTATATGTTAATTCGGTAGCATCATAAAATTCACTCACCTAAACACATTGTTACAGCTCACAAGTTGTGACTCGCGTCAATATACCTATACAGTGATTAAACTTAATAAAGATGAATGTAAAATAAATATAAGTTTAAAAAATAATTATCAAATTTTTAAAATTTACTACTTAATCTATGGTGCTGATAAGGTTTTGTCAAGCCTTTAGCTCGGTTACGCTCTTAAATGCGCATTTTTGAGCATAGAACTTGTCATATAGTAGAAGACGAAATAAAGCTAAAAAAAAATCAAATTAATTCATGCAGTTACACACATGCAACACCAAGATATGGCAGTCGTGGCTTTCGCATACTTCTCCGATGAGAAGAAAATTGACCAACAACTGAATCAAAAGCCTCAACGAGTATTGTCAGCAAAATGATCTACCATGGATTATCTGCTGTGACGCAAACTCTTATCACACAGTGTGGGAAGCACGAACATCAACAATAGTGTGAGTACATCTTTGAGTTTATTAGCAGTAATAAAAGCCATAATATAGCCACCGCTGTCTCAGGGGAGGAGTCAATGCCGTACCATAAATACATTGAATTCGATATCGGTCACTTTCCTGAGCACAGGCTAGCTTTTAGACATCCTAGAAAGCAAACTGCGAACTTTTCCGCTTTGTCATTGAGGAAGCCAGAACAGCTCAAAGCGGTCCGTAACCATGCGACATTAGCTGAGGAGGAAGACGAACAACTGCACTCAGACACTCAAACTGATTGCTATGCGTGTTGTCCAAAAGAAAAGATACGTATACAACGTGATGTGGCTAGGTGGAAAAAAAAGCTTGGACTACGGAGATGCCAAGCTAAGAAGCTATTTAGTAGAACAAGAGCTACGTGTGATTGGGATTTGTATAAAATTGCTTTAACGCTATACAACAAGGACTTGGAGATGTAAGCGGGCTTTACCTCGTGTTCCTTTTAATTTTTCCTAAAAATCGCCAGGGCGGGAGCTACACTCTTTACGCTGACTTTCAACGGCATCTGCAAGGCAGTTGAGTTTTAACTGATAAGCTTTTATGGGGGAAATACATACGGAGTGTTTGCCAAATCGTTGCTGAGAGGTGACCCCGCTTAAAAGTGCTTGTTTCTAGTTGAAAAAAATTGTTTCTAAATTTTTGATGTTGTTTTTCTCGGGAATGAGAGGTAGGCGGAGAACTCTACCACCACACCAAGGCGGCCGGAGAAAACATTGTGAGAGTATTAGTGATCGTCCAACAGGGGCGCTTCTATAAAACGCGTTCTCTAGAGATTATAGATATCCACTAGGCACTCTGATAAAACATATGGGAGGCTACACTAAATATCTAGAAGAGACATAAAAACTCACTTACTGGACTACAAAGAAGACTTTAACACTCATTATAATGGAAGGACTACCGACCACAAGTGGTCAAGAAAAAGCCTAGCAGAAAGCTTACCACAGTGAAGCGAGAGAAATGCGCTTGGGCTACCTTCAGCTCATTCTTATCACAAGGACCGGGAAGGGCATTTATATCTCTGCTACAGAGAAAATAACCCACATAGCTACAGCTTATCCAAATTTTATAAGGCATCTCTACTGCTCGGCTAGATTCAAAGGAGTTTGTACAGAGATCAAGATAGTTTTCTTAACAAAGCCAAGGGAATCCGATTAATTGCCCTCGTCATACCGACCGCTCAGTTCATTTCTTCTAAAAGATTAAGGAAAATTGACAATCAGCACATTAGGGAGGTACAGCCTAAATGAAGTCTCTGTGTTAGAATCGATTTGCCTATCATACAGGAAAGTCCAGGGACACTGCTATTCCTGGCCTCACCATAAATATTGAAAAGGCTTTGATGTCTCAAATACAGTCTTCTGTGCTTTTATTGACATATCATGGGCTTTCGATAAAACGACACATCAAGCTATCGAGTAAGCTATTATTGACATGAATATAGGCTCACTGTACATACACTGGGTGCTATCCATGCGGAGAGAGAAGAAAAGTCAGTCAGCTGAGTGATTTGTGGCCACTAGCCCCAAGGGGGTGTACTCTCTACTCTCTTGTGGACCCTAGTTATAGATGAACTCCTTCAGTTACAAAAATATCATAGATTTGTCTCACAAGGGATGCCTAAGTAATCTGCACTAGAGAGATGCGCGAGTGTCACTTTAGTTTAAGCTGCATCATTTCATTTTACTTTTGCACTGTGGCCTCTCTGAATATTTGAAATTTTTTGGCTTTATATGTGTTCACTATGTATATGATTCCTTTTCATTTTTATTAACCACAGTCAATCTTGTATAAACCTTGAAGGAATAAAGACTATATATCTTAATATAATAAAAAACACGTGTCACAACATTTACTGCCGCGATGGACTCTTAAACTACTGAGCGATTTGAATTTGTTTGCACCCCGTGTGTAGTTTGATCTAACTTGAGACATAGGATAGGTTATATCTCGTTTATAGTCGCAATATTATTTATTGCAATTTTTTTATATTTGTTTATACGTAATAATAAAATGTTACGTATACGCAGTGGTGCACCTCTTTTCAGTTGGTATGTATAAGTTTGTGCACGTGCTTATTTAACTTTACATACATATAATATATATATATATACATATAACACATCACCAGGGCCCGGCGAGAGGGGCCCGTGGTTTCTGAAAGGGCCCGCGATTTGAGGTACTAAGACATTTTTTTTAATTCAGGAGTCTTTAGTTGTTCTATATGTAATTTTTAAGCCGAATTTCAAAAGCAACGAATATCTGCATTTCGTTTTAATATTATAGTGAAGTGTGAAATAAAAATCTATATACATACTAGCAGACCGGCAGACGATATTCTGCCCTAAATTTGGCTATCTGCATACATTTTAAAAAGCTTTTTCCGTCCTAACTCTGCCCTGCCCTGTACACTTTTTCCTAATATTTTTATACACTCCTCCCTCCGTCTTTTTCGCTTCATCTCCATCTTCGTCTCATTCTATCCCTTTCTCAGTCTCCTCCTCTTTTTTATGTTCTCTCAAGTTTTTCTCCTTCTTTTTCATCTCTTATTGCCAGTCCCAGAGGGTGGTATGTATTTTGTTCCAGTCCCATTCCGTGTCTGCAGTCTCAGTCCCACTTCGAGTCTCAGTCTCAGTCACAGTCCTAGTCCTAATCCAGTCCGTCTCTGGGTATACTTCCCTGAAAAAAGAACGTAAATACTAATATAGGCAAATTTATATACGAAATTTCAGGGAAAATCGAATAGGACGTATGTAAATAGTATGTGGGTATTATTAATTATTGTATTATTTCAGCTTCGCTGCATTTATCAGTTTTGTCAGGTTGTTGCGACTTAATCGAATATCACAATGACTTTAGAGCTCTCAGCAACAGCTTTCATTTGATATCCATATTGTATAAACACATTCTAGGGGTACCCAGGTCCACGTTTTGATCTCAAGACCCTAGACACGTAGCGAAAAAAGAGGTAGACGTTGGCCGATTCTCAGACCTACCCATATGCTCACAAAATTTCATGAGAATCGGTTCAGCCGTTTCGGAGGAGTTCAGCCTCTAAAACCGTGAGAGGAGATTTTATATATTAGACTAGCAGACCCGGCAGACGTTGTTCTGCCCTAAATTTGCCCTATTTGCATACATTTTAATAAGCTTTTTCCGCCTACTCTGCCCTACCCCTCTACACTTTTTCCTAATATTGTTCACTCCTCCCTCCGTCTTTTTTCGCTTCATCTCCATCTTCGTCTCATTCTGTCTCTTTCTCAGTCTCCTTCTCTCTTTTCTCTTCTCTCAAGTTTTTCTCCTTCTTCTTCATCTCTTCTTGCCAGTCCCAGAGGGTGGTATGTATTTGTTCCAGTCCCATTCCGAGTCTCAGTCTCAGTCCCAGTCCTAGCCCTAATCCCAGTCCCAGTCCGTCTCTGGTATACTTCCCCGATATTTCAGGCAAATCGAATAGAACGTACGTAAATAGGTACATGTGGGTATTATTAATTCTAGTATTTATTTCGGCTTCGCATGCATATTTATCAGTTTTGCCAGGTTGATGCAACTAAATCGAATATCACAATGAACTTAGAGCTCTCAGCAAAAGCTTTCATTTGATATCCATAATACACTCACATTCTAGGGGTATCCGGGTCCATGTTTTGTCCTATATCTCGAGACCCTAGCCTCCCAGTTGTATGAAAATTATCCTGTACTATAGCACTCATCATCAGCTTTCGTTTGATATCCATATTGTATAAACACATTGTAGGGGTACCCGGGTCCACGTTTTGGGCTATATCTCGAGACCTTAGCCTCCCAGTTGTATGAAAATTATCCTGTACTATAGCACTCATCAACAGCTTTCATTTGATATCCATAGTGTATAAACACATTCTAGGGGTACCCGGGTCCACGTTTTGGGCTATATCTCGAGACCCTAGGCCCCAGTTGTATGAAAATTATCCTGTACTATAGCACTCATCAACAGCTCTTCATTTGATATCCATATTGTATAAACACATTCTAGGGGTACCCGGGTCCACGTTTTGATCTCAAGACCCTAGACACGTTCGCTCACAAAAGGTAGACGTTCGCGATTCTCAGACCTACCCACATATGCTCACAAATTCATGAGAAATCGGTTCAGCCGTTTCGGAGGAGTTCAGCTCTAAAACACGTGTCAGAAGACATTGTATATATTAGATAGTAAACTGACTCGGAGTGGACTGGGACTGGATAAAATACATACACCCTCTGGGCAGGCAATAAGGGATGCAGAGATGAGAAGGAATTGAGAGATGAGAAAGAGAGAAGGAGATGAGAAAGAGATAGAATGAGACGATAATGGAGCATAGATGAGCTCAAAGACGGCAGGAGGACGTGATAAAAGATTAGGAAAAGTGAAGAGCGAGGGCCAGAGTCAGACGGAAAAAGTTTATTAAAATGTATGCAGATGGCCCAAGTTATAGGTTGCAGGACAACGTCTGCTCCGGGTCCTTCTAGTTTAGTATAAATTTTTCGGAACATCTTGACACGAGTAATAGATTATCACATAGCAGAACATACAAGCCCTGCGTATCTTAGAAGAGTGGTGTTGTTGAAACCAAAGATCTAGAGATGCCCCTCAGAGAAGAACTACCATCGCTGACTTAGTCACCTGCAATTATACGAATTGACACCACTGTGCGAAATCTCAGCCTAAAACTCACTCATGCCATTAAAAATGCTTTGCATAGCATAATCGCACAAAAATGGCAATGTTTGTACGATGTGCAGATTAAACACATATAAACTTACATATGCTATGGATTGATCATTAGTGGTGATAGAGAGTATGCGCACATATCTCATACAAAGCTCGAGTCACTAAGTGCGAATACTAACAGCTATCTTATTATTGCTATGTCCTGAAAAATATATGCCTGCGAAAAGAAACACACAGTAAGGTGTCTAAGTTCGGGTGCACCGAACATATCATACTCAGCGTGAGCTCAATTGCGCATATTTCATTTCAGATAAATTACGCGTCTCTACACAACATCGTCGGCACCGCCATGTTTTATATATCTCCCATTATCCACTTACAATTAAACTTGATATGTGAATAGCAGTTATTCAAAACTATTTTTTGCTAAGTTATAGCTTATTAATTCTAGTCTATATAGAAATTTTGTGTACCCAATGTTATTACGATCCGTTAATTTTTCTCCGAGTTATGGCTCCCGAAACATAGAAAATTGCTTATTAATAAAAGGGGCGGTACCACGTACAATTTTTAAATTTTAGTTTTCCCTATTTATTGTTGTAATCCACTGGGGAAATGAATACAATTGATATAAAGCTCTTTTTTTTGCAAAGATATAGCTTATCTTATTCGTCCATGACCCTTTTAAAATCTTTTATATAAAATGGGCGTGGTCTTAACCGATTTCGTTGATTTTTCTTCAAAGCATTCCTTATAGTAAAGGAACTTCTCTGTCGAATTTTGTTAGGATAGGTTTTAACGATTTTTGTTAATAATATTTGTAAATTGATTTATCAGAAGTGGGCGTGCCACGCCCATTTTTAAAATTTTTCAAATTTTTATCAAAAGTCTCAATATCATTCTACATGTCAAATTTAAACAAACGGGGCAGATATTTCGCCTGAAAGGGTCGTCCTGCGTAGGGGCTGGAACCTTTTATTGTTCCCAGTTCAAAACTCCTGTGTTTGGCGCCGCGCAAGGGCACTCAGTCGACTGCTTCCGCTTCTCGTGCTTCAGTTTTCCTTTACGGCGAGAGGACGCGGCTGAACGCTGGCGGTGGTGTACGCTCTTGCGACTGGTGATAGGATTCTTCTGCGTCCCGCGCACCGCCGATTTGTCGTAGAGCCTGGTCGTCATTCACTCTAGGGGACCTCCGGTATTCTTTTGCAGTATATTCTGTTCCCTTTTCTTTGCTTTTCTTCGTCTTTACTCCTTATTGCTCCTGTTGTTATTCTCTACGTTCGTATCTTTTGTTTTAGTATTAGCCAGGCGCAAAGTTATGTTGATATGACTTATCCGAGTCTGGACCCT
>JARSSU010018641.1:0-21344 GCA_029619165.1 Eurosta solidaginis
CAAGCCAAGTATCTTAGCCCCCAAACCAACCGTTATCCAATCAAAATTATATACTCTGTGTGCAAAGCATGCTGAGTATAAAAAGTCCAATAGTGGCGCATGGATCAAATTTGCGGAAGCCGCCTTAGAGTGCTGAAGATTGATTTGACGGATTTCCATCAAAAGCGCTCTTCTTCCGCACCCCATCCTTGGCGGATTCGTATTAGTATTGTCCATTCTAAAAAAGTCCCCCCACAAGGCCGCTATCCGGAGCCGATTGTGTCGTCGCCCTTTAACGGTCTCGTGGTTATCTATGCTACGCAGGGAGGCCACGCGAGGGTTGACGCATTACCTTATGAGTAATGCGTTCAGAGCCAGACCGGACGCGAAGCGGGAATATCTTCAACCGCACCTACACCACCAACTTAACGGCGACGGAGCCGGAACGTACCTTGAGGCCCGCCACGGTTTTAACGGGACGTGGGCAGGTGCAGCATTAGCCTACCAGCCATTTCGGTAGGGTTTCACCCCGACCTACTAAAGTGGCAGAATACCGCACCTATCAGCCCAAAGTCATCAAGTCAAAATGTAATGTGAAATCAAAGCCCTAAAACAGTCCAGTTCGTTACCGTTGTGTACCGATCTTGACTCTTAAAGAGTCCTCCCTCCTCTGAGCTCGGCACAATGACTCAGGGGGTGCGGGTTTTATCGAGTTGTCCTCTCTAGATCCGCCATTATCAGTAGAAGCAGGGGCACCTCGTGCAGGACGTGATAACTAATCACGCGTGACATTCGTCACTATGGCCGGTCTAAGACTGATATCAGTCCCTGATCCAGAGCCTGAAACCACTTATGATATCCAAGCCAAGTATCTTAGCCCCCAAACCAACCGTTATCCAATCAAAATTAATATACTCTGTGTGCAAAGCATGCTGAGTATAAAAAGTCCGATAGGTGGCGCATGGATCGAAATATTTAAAAAAGTCGTATTTGTGGTCCGATTTGGTTCATATTTCGAAACAAATATTACATACAGTCAGGTAGAAGTGGCATCAAAATATTTCGGAGTTCGAGGAGGAACAAGCATATGTGGCGGTGAGTCGAGTAAAGTCTTTGGAACAGTCCCGGCAGCAGGGGGAGGGCTTTGGGGGTTCAAACCCCGTCACCCTCGGGTTTTTTGATCTTGAACTCTTAAAATATATGAACGTCGTGAACACCGTAGGTTTAAATGGCTTTGAAATAACATTTCTATAAAAACAATTTTGAAGTAAAAATGAAATTATATAAATGGTTAAAACATGTCAATTATGAGTGGGTTATATGTATGTGTTTGAATTTGGGAATATTATCGGTTATTTACTACTTTTTTAATGACAAAAAAATAATAAGATTTAACCTAACCTGCTGCCGAAAAACATTTTTAGTACCCACTAGATACACCCACGCCCCTCCCCCGTCCCTCTAATTCTTCCTTCGAACACAAGATTCCTTAGCCCGGCAGTAAGATTTTTTAAGTTTATGACGAAATATATAAACTTCGTCAAATTTCGGAAAATGGGTGTAGCACCGCCCACATTTAGAAGATTAAAACTTAACAGTTTTTAGGGTATATTTATGTTGTTCCTCATACGCCATGGTGTACTTATTTCAATATAATTTGTCCATTAACCTGGGTCGATTTGTATGGACGAAAGTTAGCCGATATCGCGCCATCGATTTTTCGATAGGATTTGGGCTCAGCAAAAAAAGTTCCACTACGCATACCTAAAAAAACAATTTTCGAGCCTGCGAAAAAAAATGGCGAAAGGGTAAATTTTTCGTCCAAAACACTCCCCAAAACCCAAAAAATTTTCTTTTTTTTTCAAAAAACTGCTGTAAAAACGTTGGCGATAACAGTTTTTTAAAAAAAAAGAATATTTTTTGGGTTTTGGGAAGTGTTTTCGTCGAAAAGTTTACCCTTTCGCCATTTTTTTCGCAGGCTCGAAAATTGTTTTTTTAGGTATGCGTAGTGGATCTTTTTTTCCTTAGGCCAAATCGATGGCGCGATATCGGTTAATAAATCGACCCAGTCTATTGTCCATTGGAAGGGCGAACAAATATTTTGTTTGTAAAAATGAAATAGGGGGACACAACAATTTGTTTGGCTTTGCTTTTTAATTGATGGCGGCGGCACTAGTCTGTGCACTGTGTACTTGCCTATCCAACCTATGACCTCAGGTTCGAATTTCATGGCAAAGAATTGTTATGGATACGCATTTTCTGAGGGAAGCAGTAAGGAAGGCGGTCGGCATGATGTGGTGGTGCACAGTGGCTAGTCATTGTCGGCTGGGGCGGGTCCTTGCCAACCTTACTGTTCCTGCGCCATAATCAGAAAAAAATTCCTATCATGCCTATCAAAAATAGCTGTCAAAAAGCGCAGAGACGACTCAAAACGCTTATAATTCAAAATAAAACAACATCCGGCCGAACTGGATGTCACGGACAGGCCGTTAACATTCAAAAAAAATCTAACGCAAAAGGAGACAAAGCTAACCGAACCGGAAATGACCGGTTACTAACTGATGAAATTTAAAATACAAAAAAAAACGCTGAAAATAAAAATTAAAAAAAACTGAAAAGGGAAAAGGAAAGCAAAAAGAAAAATAAACAAAGAGGGCCGAATATATATAGGGGGCGCCGCGGGTGGTGTTGCGACGCCCGGTGCTTTTCCCACCCTCAAATCCATGGCCACCGACGCACCTAATCTTTCGGTGGCCCCTTACCTGGTAACCCTACGTGCCTTCTAAATAAATGGCGACGCCAGCATTCCCATATTATTTACAAGTTTATTCAAATTTCATTTTTACTAACGTATGTATGCTATAAAAGAAATATTTAAAGCTATACCTATATTTTTGTCACCTCCTTTTTTTTTGACAAGGGTTATAAGCGCTTGGTGCAAAAAAAAATTGTAAATAAATGTGCTTATGAATGGTAGATAGATTACATACAAAGTAGAAATTTGGTTAAATGCCCTTTCTCTTTTCATTCACAAACCTATCTTAGGGCTGTACAGTTTGGATACAACTTCCGATATTTGGGGCCCCCTTACAAAATTAATATGTTGTTGTAGTAGACTTATTTTGAGTTTAACAAACACATCAATTCGGTATAATACATAGTATAATGACACTAATATGTACTATGTACTAAGAAAATTGTTATAAACGCAACTAAGACTAAATTTGGGGTAAATCATACTCCTCGAAGAAATCGTTTCACATGTTCAGGTAAAACGTGAACTTTTAGATTCATAGAAAAATTAACGAAATCATTTACATGTTCATGGTAAACACGTGTGAACTTTTAAATTTATAGTGAAATTAATGAAATCGTTTTACTTGTTCAGGTGAAACGTAAACTGTTTTGCATGTACCAGTCAGTGCTGGTATTGTTTTGTGTTTAGTTCAATTCAGTCAAAAAAAAATAAAATTAAAATAATAAAATGAAAGAACAAAGAAAATAATTCAGATTTGAAAGGTTTCATGTATGTATATAATAATATTACTTTAATATGTATAAATTTATTTTTGACATATATTCATGTAGAATGAAGCAATTTAAGTTCCACTGCAAATTTTATGATTTATAAGTTAAACTCGACAATGCATTCACTTCTTGAGTTGAGGTTGATAATGAAAAAAAAACAATAAAATAGATGCCATATTAATTATTCACAATTTACACGGGCATGCTGCAGTTAGTAAGATGGCAGTAAGCAATACAAAATTTGCATGTACTGTAACTTACATTATCACCAAATTTAACAGTTTACTGATAAAGATTATAGAAATAGTATATATATTTTTTTTTGTTGATAATGTAAGTTAATTTGCATTACTCGTTAATTGCATCCCTTAATATAAATTTAATGCGTTTTAACTGATAATGCAATTGAACTTGAATTACCGATAAAACTTTATTCCTTACAGAAACAATATCAATACCTTTTGCTCATTCCAAAAACATATCCGCAACAATTGTATTAATTAAAAAGTAATAGTAAAATTTTACTGTAACGCAAAGCAACTTTTAATACCTGAAAATTTTTTTTTGTTTCACGGGCAGTACAAATTGCTACCTATGACCATTAAGATATGTTTGTTTTTTTCCTTTTTTATGCTTCTAACCTCTTACTTCACTTTACGTTACGTCTACTTTTTTTTTGCATGGTATAATAAGTGAACTTTACTACAAGTGGATGCAGGTTGCTAAAGAACAAGGTTGAGGCTACGCATACGTATACTTAGTTCAGTATTGGAACGAACTCACCACTTTAACCGCTGATATTCGTTGTCGCAATTGGCCTGGCCGCAGGCCTATGTTCGCTGCCCTGTGGTTGTCATTGTAGCTGGTATATTGTAGCCCGTATGGTCGTAGCTGATAAACATGCGGCTAGTATTGTTGTAACCGTTATAGTCGTAGCGAATAGGGTTGCGCTAGTATTGTTATGGCCGGTATGGACGTAGCTGATAAAGATGCGGCTAGTATTGTTGTAGCCGGTATGGACGTAGCTGATAAAGATGCGGCTAGTATTGGTGTCGGTGGTACCGCCTATTGTAGGTGTTAACATTAGTGGCCGCAGGCCTATGTTCGCGGCCCCGCTGTGTGCGTTGCAGCTGGTGGTGGCGGTACGTCTGGTGGTTGTTGCGCTCGTGGTTGGCGCCAATGGAAGGGTTGGGGGAGGTACTACTGATGGTGATGCCCGTGATAATAGTAGGCGCCGTTGGTGGTGGTGGGCGCTTTGGGTCGAGGTAACCGAGTGAACCGGGTCGCGATAAAGCTTCGCGCTACCCTGTACGAGCCGGATGACTTGGCTCTTTGACGTTGATTGTATTATGCGGCAGCGTACTGCTGGCCCTGGAGGCGGAGGTGGTGTCGGACGCTTTTCCGCAGGTGGTAGTGTTCTTCGTAAACGTAGAGGAAGAGGTTTATCTCACTAAGTGTGACTGCGAACGCCGACCTACTTCACTGGGCCTTGTGTCCACACAACACAACCGATGCAGAGTTTATTACCACCCAAAATAGACGCGTAGAAACGAGATTTGTCGGAAAGAACGGTTTCGGTGCTTTGCGCTATCGACTCTTTCCTAGTTTCTGGACAATTACCTGCGTATGTGCACAGCCGGCGAGGATGTTTTGTGATCACCAAATTTTTCCACCCTTCCACTTTTTTATCTTGCCGGAAACTCCTGGCAATTTTCGTTAGTGATCGCCCGTCTGTCTTTTTCCTTGTTTTTCGATACTTTTTATAGCAACTTTCGCCACATCACTAGGTGTGTTCGCGCGAATACGCTCCCAAGTGGATCGTAGCCGTAGACCGTAGCAGCAGACCGTAACAGAATATCTGCAAACTTCATACAAATTTAAAAAATCCAAGTGTAGCATAATATATTTATTTACCTCGAATCTTAAAATTGAAATTTTATTTCACGCGAAGATTGTATACCTTTATTTTTTACGCCTGTGTATCTTAATTTTTTCTCAAACGTCTTTCGAATGAAAATAGTTAGAAAAAATGTTCACACCTTTTTATTTATATAACATTTTAAGAACACCAAAAACCTGATTATTTAGTAAATAGTACGCCTTTAATGTTGAATTTGATGTCTGGACTGTTATCGTGGCTCTTAATAAAAATTGTAAAAAAATGTTTAAATGGGCGTGGCCGCCGCCCGCTTGGGATAAAATCAATTTTACAAATATAATCATAAATTAAAAATTAATCATAAATCAAACACTATTAAACCTGTCATAACAAAATTCGGCAAAGGGGTTGCCTTTACTATAAGGACCACGCCCACTTTTATATAAAACATTTTTAAAAGGGTCGTGGACGAATAAATAAGTTATATCTCTGCAAAAAAGAGCTTTATATCAATGGCTTTTCTTTTCCCAAGTATAATTATAACAATCAATAGAAAAAATTCAAATTTTTGAGAACGGGCGTGGTACCGCCCCTTTTACGACTAAGGAATTTTCTATGCTACGAGAGCCGTAACTCAAATAAATTAACGTATCGTAATAAGATTGGGTACTCATATTTTTCTTATAACAGGAAACATTTCTGGTAAAAATGGACGGGATCGGTTAAGGACCACGCCCAATTTTATATGAAAGATTTATGTTGTTGATTTGTAAGATCGCGAGTTCGAATCGTGCTCAATAGCAATAATTATTTTATCATTATTATTGTTATGATAAATTTTTTCTTAATTGAAAAATTTTTTAATTAGAATAGTAGAGAGAAATAAAATAATTAAACAAAATTTTTAAGTTAAACGGTTTTATTGAAAACAATACTTACATGAAGTAATAATAAATGTGAGCGTAGCATAACCTGATTAAGGTTCATTTGATCTTACTTATGACTACCAATAGAAATTTGACGCGTCCAACGCTTTTATTTAATTCTCTGATCAACGCCCTAGATTGATGAGGAATGTGATGAGTAGTACCTAGGACCTACCTAATTATTTTTCTAGCTTTTAGTATTATTATTACTTAATGTAAGTATTGTTTTCAATAAAACCGTTTAACTAATATTTTTTTAATTATTTTATTTTCAAGTTTTTAGTCTTTATTTAATTGCCTATTATTTCTCATTCTATTTAGTTCACTTAGTGACTCATTATTACAAGGACTCTTTCCTGATAATTTGACTTTACTCGACTTTGCGCCACGTATGCTTGTCCCTCCTCGAACTCCAAAATATTTTGATGTCACTTCTACCGGACTGTATGTATTATGTGTTCCAAATATGAGCCAAATCGGACCACAAATACGATTTTTGAATTATTTCGATCCATGCGCCACCTATCGGAGTTTTTTTCGTATTATTGCATTGTCATCGGGTTCTGAACTATATTCCAAGTTTCAAGCTTGTAGCTTATCGGGAAGTTACTTAAATTTTAATTACAAAATTCTTCACCACGGCGGTGCAGCTGACTGTCAAGTCAAGCTAAATAAAACCGTTTAAGACAACTGCCAGAGCTCGTTGTATAGATCTATTTCAGGAACTTCAAAATTCCTTCATCGGCAACGTTTAGGCGGCGTTTTGTACAAATGATATTTCACTTACCAAGTTTTATTGTAAGAGGAAATTGGGAAAATTTTTTTTAAATGGGCGGTGGCACGCCCCTATTTCGTTCAAGCACACCACAACATTTCAAGAGCCTCAAAAAACACAAATCCCACGTAAAAAAATTCGATGCACATGCTAGGCTTACAACAAGAAATATTTCTAGTAAAAATGGCCTAGATCGGTTAGAGACCACGCTCACTTTTATTTAAGAGGTTTTGGAAAAGTTCGTAAATGAATGTAAAATGCAAAATCTATTCGAAACATTGTTTTATATCAGTGTTATTTTACTTTAAAAGTGTCATTATAACAAGAAAAAGGTAAATTGAAAAAACTGAATGGGCGTGGCACCGCCCCGTTCTTTGTCCAAGCAATATCTCACGTTTTTGGAGCCCGAACTCGAAGAAGAGTTGACGTATATATAAGTTGGTACACATTATTCCCTTATAATCAGGGTTGAGCCTGTAAACTGTTTACATTGTTTACAGCAATTGTTTACATTTAAACAATGTAATTGTTTACAAGCTAATTGTTTACGTAAACAATTCATTTTTGTAAACAATTGTAAACAATTAATGTTTTTGCTTTTTTTTATGAGTCAGAAACAATGAACTACTAATTAAGCATTTTCACTATTTTTCAAACAGTTTTCCAAGCTTGTAAAAAAATAATAAAAAAAATACGCTTTAATATTTAGTATTTTAATATTTTTTATTCATTTTCACTGTCCGAGTCTTCATTGTTTTGGTCAATTTTCATTTTATAATAAATAAAAAGTAAGTTTTTGGACCTTTCAAATCGATCTGTTGGGCTTGACAGTTTACAATATAAGTTGAAATGAGATATGCTGGTAAATGTTTACAATTGTTTACACTATTTACAATTGTTTACAATGAAAGTATAAACATTCCAAAAAAATGTTGTCAACGCGTAACCCTACTATAATGAAAAATATTAGTTAATAGCCACACGCTCTTTTGATAATACTTTTTGGTCAAAAATATGCCTTTAGTAGGATTGCAAAAGTAATATATCTGAAATGAACTATAAAACTCACGCTGAGCATATTATGTTCGGTTACATCCGTACATAGGCACCCTTACTTCTTTTTGTTTATGTTTGACGTCAAAAAACGCAACGCCCACTCAACTCAATTAGTGTCATGTTGAACAGGTAGCAATCGTTTTCGCCATTCTCATCTTGTCTAATATGAATCACGGAGGTGTATTGCGGTTTTTTTGCTTGCTGTCATCATTGTATACTTGCATACAAATAAACCGACAGTGTAGAGAACTTCGTACATATAATTTTATGTCAACCAATAGATAAATTTAGTTCAATTTTGGCGCGTGTGACATACAAACATACATATTTTGCAAACAAACGAGACGCAAATGTTTTGTTGAACTTCTCCGCTTAAGCGCCAAATACACGACACGAATATTTCCGCGAACATTCCGCAATCTTGTTCGCAGCTTTGGCCATACACCATACGAACTTTTGGCCGAACAGTAGTTCTCTTTCAGACAGCGATGAATACGGACAACAATTGTGCTGCAGCAATATTGCTCGCTGTGGCAATTAAGCGTAAAAAAAAGAGAGAAGATTTATACATTTCAATAAATTCACTCAGAAATTTTTATTGTCCATTTTACTTTTCCGCGCACGTCTGTTCCGTTCAGAAATTACTACGGTTATGAGCTATTTCGCCATACACGCACGAACAGTTCGCGCAAATGTTCGCCAAAAATTAAAATATTTTGATTTTTGGCGAACATTTGCGCGAACTGGCAAACACCACCATACACGACAGAAAAGGTCTCAGAAACATGACATAACGGGAATGTTCGCGGAAATGTTCGTGTCGTGTATTTGGCGCTTTACGTTGAGTATTTGCATAAGTACTTGTGGAGTGTTGTCGAAATAGGCCTAGCAGACATCATGATGGGGGGTATATTTATAAACATGCGTGTATGTATGTATGTATGTATGTATGTAGGGATTTAGAAATCATATAGAAGGTAGAAATCGTGCTAAAAGATTATAAAAACTACTTAAAATTGGCTAATAACGGTACCGAAACCGAACTTAAAGCCGAAACCAGACGGAAATGGGGGCCAAATCCTTATCGAAAACTGAACTGGAATCAAACCAAATTCTGGACCTCAACTGAAACCGCAACCGTGCCCAATACAGGATCCGAAACCGAAAAAGGGAGCAACGCGGTAACCAAAATTAGAACAGAAACTGTGGCCAAACCCGCAACAGAGACCAAAGCCGAAATCAAGGTAGTGCCGAGCGAGTTCAGGTTTTGTTTGAGTTCCTGCCGACGGGGGGCTAACCTAACGTGATGCACCATAGTACACGCTTCAAAGCAGGTTCGATCAACCTCCGACGCTCGCTTACTTTGGTCCCAATCGATGATGTAAGTGAAAATACCAGCATCACCTTAGTAGGGTTCGCGGCCTATCTAACATCTCTTCCATTCTAAGGGTCATGCCACCAGGATGCAATGCAACTCTACATTCGAGCTAACCAATTCTTAAAACATGCGGATATCAACCACAGCCCCCACGATGCTCTCGAAGGGCCTACCGCAAATGAGCAGAAATTGGGAAAGCTCCGCGGGCTATCTACTCCCTGTGGTACTACTTCAAAGTTTTTGTCTGACTTTCGCAGCCGAAGCTACTACCGGTTAGTATGCAACTACACACACAATTACCCCCCACGTTTGCCAATGATAACCCGCCGTCTCCTCCGTCTAAACACCTCCAAAGCATACCAATTGAGCTAGTCTATAGTCCGCCTATTGGAGAGCGCCCTACTTGTATCAACCCTTTCTCCTTTTCTATAGCTATTCCCCAACTGCTGATGTCACAACACATGCATGCAGTCCTCCCGCAACGCAGCACATACACACCCCTCCCTTTAGCTCTAGTTCCTCTTATGCAATAATCCACTAATAGGACCATGATCTGTAAGCAGAAAGCCCAGACTCAGATAAAATCTGAATTCCGGATTTTCTGCCACAAGCGAAACGTCCCGAATGTACTCGTACGTTACCCTGCCGTTGGGACGAAGTCGGTAACGAGAACTAAAACAAGACTGAACCCAATTTATAGGCAAAGTCAGATCATGAAACCACAATTTAATTTCGAAACCGGAGCCGGAGCCAATTAGCCAATATGAAAGTCAAGCCTTGGCTTCAATACTGAGCAAACATTTTTATAGCATCTGGTCTAAAACCAATTGATTATACTAAATTTGGCAGTCATAATACCGTGGAAACGTGACTTCTTGTGAAATCCAGTAAACAACTCAGCGGCTAATAAAACATCCGCTCTAGAAGCTTACTGCAACGTCTAGCAGTGGATATCAGCTGTCAGCGAAAGCGTTTGCATAGCCGCCGCTGTGTTAGTGTACCATCAAATTTAGTGCTACTTATCCGCACCACAAATCACCGGTTCATCACCTTAATTGTTCCAATGAATGTGTAATTTGATAAGCGCGATTGCGAACGAAAATGAAATTCCTAAATAGGCAGACAGGCACGAAAATTTCTTCGAATCTGTTGCTGCAATTTACGGTGATTTTTTCGTCACTGCGACTCTATACAAAAAACTACGTCAGAAAAATTCTCAAAATCAAAGTTATTTTTCCAACAACCCTTCTGACTCTACTTTAAAAAAAAAGGTATTTGTACTCGAAAAATAATTTAACCTTTTTTGTATAACCATCTTTTGTTTGAAATAATAAAATATTCGCTCTTTCATCCAAGACCACACACTCATTCCGTTACATCGCACAAATAATTATAGCAATTCAATCCCGATAGAAATTTTAACCGATATGTTTATTTGCTGATATCTCCGAAATTTCATACAATTTATTTATTCAATCAAAATATTGATATATTTGTATTTTATCTTTCCACCTCTGCCTTTTCTTCTTTTGTGCTTGTTTTTTTATTCCTCCTATTTGCATGTGCCATAATTTCTGCTCCAACATCAGTTGCTGTCGCTATTGCTTTTGCTTTATGTTGGGCACCCTTTCATGTTCAGCGATTGATGGCTGTATATGGCAGTAGATACAATATGGAATCGAATCTGTTTAAAACCATTTTTGATGCTGTTGACATGATATCCGGCATAATGTACTATTTATCGACCTGTATCAATCCGTTTCTCTACAACATCATGAGTCATAAATTTCGTGAAGCATTTAAGGTGAGTAAAAGGAAAACGCGTGTTTTAAGCGTAGATTGAATGGGGTGAGGTGATGTGATTTTATATCTATAAAATTTAATAGCTGTATTGTGCAGCAGCTTGCTGTATAAATATACCTAAATGACTTTGACAGCATATGGTATGATCCATTTATCACATAATGACAGATACAAATATAAATATAATATGTTCATACTTGCGCGTCTTATATCGATATGGAATCAGTTGATTATGTTGAGGCTGCGTTAAAAAGATATACACATAACACTCTGCCAAAATGCGTTTAAAATTTGTGAAGCATGAGTGGAAGCCTTTTTATAGTCGAATTACGAGCAAATTTTACTACCGCCAAACATATTAGCTCTTTTTGTAATATTTATCTAAAGTTTGTAGAATTAACCTTTAGCCAGCGGTTTTTTATACGACAACGTATCAAATATTATTAACCAATTTCGTTGAATTGAATTAAATTGAATTTTGTCTATCAAATATTGCTATATGTTCAAATTGCATCAAACTATCACTCCTGAAAATTGCTTCAAACAAAAGAGGAAAATATAATCAACTCACTCTACATCATTTCGTCTCAAATCATATGGCAACACATCAACTGTCTAACAACAAACTATCAATATAAAAATTGGTGTTTAAGTTGTCACATATTCAGCAAATTAGATAAATTACATGACACCGCGTGTTATCATCTGATACGTTACATGCATGCTCTATATTATGTGTAATCCATAACCTGATTTCCAACCGCCTCACCCAAAGTCACCAAAAAAAATGGTGAAATATCAAATGGCATGTCATACTATCGCATCATATCATTGCATGTTATATGGACTTATGTGTCTATAAATAATCACACCAAGTCTCAGCGTAACACTTGCATACTTTGATTGGATTAAAACCGAGTTCTCTCCATCTTTTCTTTTCTTTACCTTGCCTTGGGTTAGCGATTTGTTATCGAAATTTTATAAATTTGCTATCGATGAGTTTTTTTTTATTGGTGAGTTGTCCGGTTTGTCATAAAAAACTTGATCGATTATTTATGGAAATATTGTCAAAATTTAATTAAAATGTTATCGGTGTGCTAAGAGTTATCGGTTTGTAATAAAAAGTTATTGATTTAATATCGAAAGTTATCGATTTAATATCGAGGTTATCGATATGTTATCAAAATTTATAGATTTGTAATAAAAAAACTTTTCGATTTGTTATAAAATAAACGACTTGTTATCGATTTTTTCTCGGAGTGTTACCAGCTTGTTATCGACGCCGACGACTTATCGGTTAAAACAATGATAAAACGTAATATAAAATCGCTGATGCATCTGGAGACCTTTGATAGCAAGCCAATAGCAAACCGATAACTGGACGATAATAATTCCATATCGATAATAGGCCGACAACACAATTACTTGTTGGTAGTGGGTGATATCGATAAAGTAGCCGACAAAACTTCCATCAAAAAGACCGGAAATATTTATTTCTGCTAAATGTGTTTTAAGTTCAACCTCTGGTGATTTAATTTCAATATTACAAACATTCATTTTCTAGACGTACACGTATATGTGCCTTTTCTCAAACATAATTACATCACGTCACATTACTAAATCGCTCATAATATTAATAAGATCAAAAAATATCAAGTGTAGCTCATATCATATGGTCACATTATTTTGTTGTCACAAAGCATTTGGAGTGATCACACCAACCCATTTCATGTCATATAACATCATATCAACTCGCCAGCCATCTACCTTATTCCATGTCATATTATTACATAATTACGTTCTCCATTCGTCGGTGTCATCTACCTACTGTCGTGTAAATTCCATAATATCGCCTGATCTCAAAAAACCAATAAATATTAACATGATGTCATGGCACCATATCACGTAATTTCTTCGGATATTTTAAAACCAAGTACTACCATGTCGCCATATCAAGTTGCGCTACTTTACTTTAAATTATCTATGCTCTAATCACTCAGAATACAATCATATCTCTCTTATACTGAAAATTCAATTTCAGCTCTTATCTATATCACAACATCACATCACCTCGATTGTATCCTATTTTTGTTTCTGTTCCGATGAATAGCTACTTCACGCAGAATAATCATAAGCAGGCATATTACGTAACACATATCATACATTAATTCTTTCTACATGCGTATACTACACTTTCTTCATGTCTTGAAAACCATACTAGTCATACAAATCATTTCATATCTCAATTATATCTTGTGATTATTATGCGCCACACAAGCATTTATAATTATATTTAAAGGAAATGACATTTCCACTGCTTTTATAATTAGCATTTAATTTCATTAACTATTTTCTTATTTGAATTTGTTACTTTTTTATATTGTACTACTTGGAAAATTGTACGTATTTATAAGAAAATAAAGAATATACAATACAATACAATACAATGTTCTCAATTGCTTGAAAAATTTGCATGAATGTCATATGACATATTCTAACAGCATGCCAATTAATTTTACCCACTTCACTAAAATATATCTTATATCATATATTATATAACACATAACACCTTATCGAAACATATTCTGACTCAACCGCTTTTTCACAAAATAAAAGGTGAACACAACAAATCAGAAACACATAACATCACGCGATATCATTCATGGAATCACACGCCCTACATATACTCACGTGAAAACAAAATTCATAAAGCATCGCAACTCATAATATCACGCGATATACAAATCATATAAAATCACGTCATATAAAAAAGCTGAAATTTCATCGCATCCAGTTCATATCATACTCAATATCACAATTCAAATCTCATCACATCATCAAACTTTAAATCAGAGCTTATAACATCACGCGATGTCATACATCGATTCCCATCGCATCACATAATATCAAAATGGAATCACATCAAATAACGTGATATAAAAATACATAACATCACGCGATATTTGAAAGCAAAAGACATCGCACAACACGATATTGTATAGCCTCAAATTAAATCCCAGTTGGTTCTGCCTCTGAAATTATCTCTACGTTGTATCACGTTCTTAACTAAGCTATGATTTTCGGTAAATATTGCAACAATCTCGAGAAATTCCAAGTTTAACAAGTCTCAACTGATTATTTATTCCTTACTAAATCATATTACTTTCCTTTCAATAGGTCACATTCGGACGACGTTTCGGTTTCCATCGCCGATGTCAAAGTCAAAGCCACAACTATAGTGCCCTCCTGCGTCAGAATGGTTCCATGCGTCTACATACAACGGTGAATAGAAAAGCTTTTCGATCACTACCACTCTTACTGTGTTATGCAATTGCATTATCGTTACCCAAGTCATCATCATCTTTCTCTGCAGGATAGCATCAGAACAACAACAACAACATTAAGCAGCAGTACTGGAATGGGTAATAGTGTAGCTGGCATCAATAATACTAGTGCTATCCGTTCATCACTTTACACCTCCATTGGCTCGCAATCTCCAATAACCTTACATGAAAAAAACTGCCATAAATAAAGCCAACAGCACTGCTAGTGCTGATGCCGCCACAATAACGCAACAAAATCACAAGCTGCAGTCACAATTATCACAAACGTTCCTGCGGAGCTGATAGCAATTTAATACTCGACATGGAATTGTGTACAAGACACAGTTATTGTCACGCCCACCAAAAATCTGCCATACTAAATTCAAATAGAAACAATAATTTACAACACTCGCTTATCAGCAACGGTATTACCTATAATGGGGCGTCGCGTAAAGGTCAACTAGTTAATGGCGATGATTTGAAGTCAATTAGTTCACAAGAATGGGATAGCTCGATCAGCCAATTTGAGCTTTTCAACTACACATTACATCGATGAAGATGACAACGATTCGCTAAAGGAACCCGTATCCTCAACTAACCTTAAAATGCTGCGCCATTCAACAATTACCCAGCCTGTGCAACCGTTGCAACTAGTTAATACAATAGCTGAAGTTGACACGCAAACGACGGCACGTCCGCGTCTCAAACTTTCACGAATAATCAGCAGACGTGACCAGGACGCATTGTTAGCACAAGCAAGTCCACGACCCGAGCTAATGCGTACCAAGAACGTAGACGTGTCGCCTAATGTGCCTGACTCACCATTTATGGCCTATGAAAATGATAAAAAGAAGCATGTGCGTAACGGCACAAATGGCGGAAGAACGCATAAAACACTTGGCACCCTCAATGGCTTATTTCATTGGCGTGGTCGTAAAAAAGAGCTCAATTATGGCCGACGTGGTGGTAAGAAGCGTACGCGACGAGATACCACCTCAGCCACGCATACACATTTGAGTCGCGCTGGTACGCCAATACCTCGTGCGGCACTTATGCGTAGCATATCGGCGGCGGCGACGGCGCCCGTCATACTCGAGTCGACATTAAATGGCGATATGGCGGCGCAAAAGTAGTAAAAGTGACACTTAAAAAAACATACACGCAGCCTAAAGCATTATAAAGCACATACACACGCACACTTAAAGGTACACTTGAATAACTGCAAGAAAGAAAGGATGAGAATATAAATCTTGAAGAGTTTTTCAGTCAACTTGAGGAGATTTGTACATGCGAAGTGAGGTCATAAATTATTTTGAAATTGACATATGTCACTGTACATAAGAAATGTGGCCACATATGCAGACGTATATATTTACGATATGTATATGCTACGATTACACTGTTGCTGACAAAATAACTATGTAGATGGTTAGTTGCAAAATAAAAAACATTAAATTTAATTATTCTATCCCTATCCATCCACCTCCATTTCAATCCCTCTACCTCTATCTCTGCGTATTTTTAATATTTCTAAAATCTTGTAAATCCTTCGTGAAAACAAACGTCAAACGTTAGAGAATTTGGGAAAATTCCACCCAGTTTTATGATAACTTAACGGAAGGAAGAAACATTGGCATATTCGCAGACACTTAAAAAAAAAGGAAATTATTTTTGAATTAATTTGAATATCAGAAATGGCCCAAAGATGGTCCCGAAATGGTATCGAAATGGCCTGAAGTTAACCTGTGAACAACCTTAAAAATCGGAAAAAGTATCAAAATTATATCCTAAATTGTCCCGAAATAGTATAGAAATTATCAAAACAAAAATAATAATAATAATCTGGAAATAAGTAATCCCGAAATAGTACCGACACGGGATTGTTCGGAGATAGTTACAAAATGATGTCGAAAGTATTTCAAAATTTATCCGATGGCAAACATGAGATTGTTGTGATTGCAATCTCCAAACGGTTCCGAAATAGTCCTGAAATAACAATAAATTAGCACCAAAAAAAACAGAAATAATTGGAACGTTTGAAAAAATGTTTTTCAATTAGAAAGAAGTTTTTCTAAACGGGGTCACCACTTGGCAGTGGTTTGGCAAACACTCCCTGTGTAATTCTGAAATAAAAAGCTGTTCATTGAAAACTCAACTCAGCCCCAAAAAATTCCGCAATAATCCAAAAAATATTATGATCCGGAAATAGTCCCGAAATTATCCGGAAAAAACACCGTAAATCACCACGAACTCATCCAGTGACAGTCCCGAAACCATCCTTAAAAGATCTCGAAAAGTATCCGCGAAACGGCAGTGAGGAGGTTGTGATGGAAAGAGGATCGAAGGAGCGGGAGACGACGGCAGAATTTGAGTATGTAGTAGCTGTGACTGGGCAAGGAATTGGAGGAACCCGGAGAGCTCGGTCGCGGGTGTTCCTTTTCCACTGCCATTTTTTTGGCTATTGGATTAAAATAATAAGCTCTTTCTGAACCACTGGGTTACTAAGAAATTAGACTTGCCCAACTGTTATAACTAATGATCTGTCAGTTACAAAATATAAAAATTAGCCCTGCATGTGCTGGCATTTTTAGATACAAAAAACAAAAAATAACACGAAACACAAAGCGAACTGTACAGGTTTAAATATTACGATTATCTATAACTTCGCTTGTTATTGAAAATTTCTACCAGGTTCTACGACAAAAAAAATAAAAAAATCTAATGAAAACATAAACAGCTGCTCATGTAACATCTATAGTACCATCTCTTTATTCGTCGCAATCCCACTTTGAGTATGTTTGCCTTTTACGATTGATTTTTTTTATTCGCAAAACTTGGAATACGACCTTAAATCCATCAAGTGACCCACATACGTCAACACGATGCATGTCAGCGATTTTCTCACACAAAATAGGACAGAGGAGAACGAAAAAAACGAAAAAAACTTTGATTGCACAGCCAAAATTGCACCTGATTTTACGGCATTGCCACACAAATTTGATTGTATTTCTTTATTTTGGATGCGCCACCGTGGTGCTGGATCATCTTCAATGCAGATGCCCGATAAGAGTGAAAAAAACTAAAAAGGCAATACGTATCCTATGGCTGAGGCTTACGAAAACATGTTTGCTCCTCGTGTCCAAATAAAAATATTTTCGACACCGGTCATAAACAAGAATTACACCAAATACATTGGCAGTGATGAAAACATAATCGACTTGATTCGCGATCGGCACATTTGTGGTTGGAGTTGTGTTGCTGGTGTCCTTTCAATTTCCACCCAGCCTGTTACACACAGCATGCCATTAGATGCACGCGTACTATGTGTATGGGCTTACATACATTTATGGTGTGTAAAGGAGGCGTATTTATATATTAGACAATGTATGTATGTTAGTGTATTTGCGATTATACAGATAATAAGTACCTCTGGGTTCTTATTTGATGGAAAATATAGATTCAAATGTATAGGGTCCTGATCTGTCCTGAACTTGTTGTGTTTTAAATGAATCAAAAAACTGGCATACGAGCCATTCGATTTGAATTCTAAATTCTTTCCACCAAATTTCCATTCCTCCGAACAAAAAAAGCATCAGCAAAGGTAAAATTTTTTCGTTGGGATTTAAAAAAAAATAGAGAACTTACCCCCCCCAGCCCCCCCCCTTCCGTCAAAGACCAATATGTTACTAGCAAAAAATTAACCGACACTCTGAGTTCGCAAGATATTAATTGTCCTAAAACAAAAAATGTGATGTTAGCGTGCCACCCAATGAATGCCACCTTAGAGACAGTTGAAAAATAGTATGGTAAGAACTAGTCGTTGCATAGACAAGACTCATAGGAAGGCAAGCGCTCCTTATCCACTCAGCTAACATATATGTCCGCCATGCGAATCTCTCATTTTAAGGAAGGCCATTTGAAATTTTTTGAAGGTAATTAATCTTTGTCATATATTTTCATTATAAATTTTAGTGTATACTGGTAATTTTGAATAACAGTAGGATTTTAAATTTCATTTTCATCTAAGCTTTTAATAATCTAATTGGGATGTGATATATACATAAATACTTACAACGCGCGAGGCGATACATGTGTACACTAGAATGGTTCCAAAAAAAGTGGAAAGAGGTAAGGGCTGCCGTAATCCTGTGTGATCTGGAATAAACGATCCTACAAGTTGTCGTAGTGTTTTTCAGGCGGGAGTATTAGCCGTAACGCAGTGGAAACCACTGAAAGAAAATAGCTTAAACTCAGGCCGTGTTCAAAGTTTTATGTTGACGACCAAGTAGCAATTAAGGCATTTAGTCGCATAGACAGCATCTGTGTGATGGAAGTTAGCAATTCCTGGAAAGAATCGTGACAGGGAGAATATGCTCTATATTGGGTCCCAAGGCATATGGCAAAGATCGGGAATGAAAAGGGGATGACTAGCTAAAAGGGACGCATGCCTTGAAGCTTGCTCCGTAGACGTCCCAACTTAAGATTGGGTGACATAGGAGAAGGTGAGAGGTGCACATGATCGACCAGCGGGGAATATGGGTGGGTCCAAGCGCGGGACTGTAAAGTGTCGTATAGATTGCATATGTGTAGGTCTTACAGAGAACCTTAGCCTAAACAAAGTTTGCTCTATCATTGAAAGCGGAGGAATGTAGATTCATGACGGATCTTCTGGACTGGGACCTGTCTTCTGGCGACACATGCTTTAAATAAAGGCTGTGGCAGAGAGACAGATGATATCAGATGTAGGAAAGTGTGATTGGAGGAGGAAACACGATGGAGCACGTTCCTCGTATAGGATGATTACAGCTCGGCATATCTAGAAAGCAGCAAGTGCCATGGTCCTAGAAAACGTCTAGAGTATTGACCAAGAGAGACGGGGATGATAAAATATGAGAGGCCTGTTTCTGATAGGGAGTTTTTGATTTATGTCGTAAACAAACTTTGGTAACACTACGGACTTCCATCAGTCTTCTGCCTGAGGGCTCCTCATAGGACCGGGGGGGGGGGGGACCCCCAGTTCAACCTAACTGTATTTAGCTATTTATAGTTTTTCGAGCTTTAACTGCGATCAGTTTGGCCATGTTTTAATTACGTATTCATTTACGTACATAAAGACAAAACGTACATCATAATCATAGAATATTTATGAGTCTGAACATGTTCGTTATGTATTCCATATGTAACCATACATATGCATCTCGGCTATATGTATATGTAGTACTGCACTAACTCCATTTTGCAGTGAGGCGCTCTAACACCATTTAAGACCCTACGTCATAATATGATATGATCGCATAGCCAGAAACCAGTTTGCTAATAATATCGACCGTTAAGGCAAATACATGCACTATACAGTTGCAATCGATTGACGTTAGTTCATGCATACATACATATGTATGCATTACATAGCGGACGTATGATACGTCTAGTTTTTAGACGCAGCATTCGAGCACTGTCAGGAATTTCTCTCATGGAATTTGTGAAAAGTTCACTCATAAAAATAGAATGCACCACGTACTTAGTCCCATTTGCAGGAACAGATTGTTTTTTAAGCATTATTTTTTTTAGCCAGGCCATTTCAAATGAGGCCCCATAAACAACATGACCACACAACATACGACGCACCAATGCGCTCATATGTACATAGGTGCGTGGGATTTTGAATAAAGTGCGCCGATCTAATTAATTTTTTATTTTTTTTTTATTTTTTTTTTTTTTTTTAAACAAAAAAATTCGTATTCATGCTCATATCTCTACAATTTTTCATAAATGCCACAACAAATTTATGTCGTATTGTATATATGTATGTAAGTGCGTCTTCAATTTAGTCTTAAAATCAAAGTTTTATCTGAAGATTGGCCATATATCTCAAACTCAAATGGGCCATAGATCTAGTAAAACACATATCAATCGCGATATCTTAATCGGCTTACTGTTTAAACATTACTGTGCCAATCTGTTTTTCATATTTTGAAATTCTCAAAGCGGTAGCTGAGTGCGCACGATCAAATATCCAGGCAGTTGACATAAGAAAACAGATCGATGTTTGGCGAACGAGGACGCTTTCACGAGCGATAACTAGTGTTGGCGATATCGTCTGTTAATGGTATAAGTTATTCGTTACCACACGAACAGAATGTCAAAATTGTTCCGTCCTTTGTTCCCGATTGTTTAGTTTTCGCTTGTCAAGCAGCTGTTCGTGAAAGGAATGTCAAGATCACGTAAGAGTCACCTGTATTCGTTTTGCTGGCGGGACGGGACCGGACATGGTATTATACAGACTACCGAACGGCATCTGCAAGGCAAATGAGTTGTCACTGAGAAGCTTTCATCGCCAAAACATACACTCGGAGTAGTTAGCCAGATCACTGACGAGGGCGCCCCGCTTAGAAAAAATTTATTCTATTGAAAACACGTTTTCTAAATTTTCAGCGATGCACTTTGCCCGTGGCGTGAAACCAGGATCTTCGGTGTGATAGACGGACACAACTAGCCACAGAGATTTACATTTTGCGGACCGTCACTAAGCCATCTTCAGAAATATAGAATACATTTATAAGGTGTTGATAATAGAACTGGACCTATTTCCTATTTATTCTGTTTGTCCAAAAACGAGTTAATGCGTTAAACAATCTCATGGGTAGCTCTCTCTGAGTTAAAAAGACAAGTGGGTTTAAGTCCATAAATTTACTATGAA
>JARSSU010018642.1:0-16036 GCA_029619165.1 Eurosta solidaginis
AATGTATATTGGAACGATTTTTCCGTTTATCCCTTGTCAAATTTGGTTTGAGACAAACCGGTTTTCGGCATTGTGCCATCATCAGTGTCGATTTCGTTCTGATCTGTTTGTTGTCGTTTGTCCTGTATTTATAGTTCGTAGGTATATGAGCAGGTATGTCAAATTGAAGCTTGTGTATATTTAGTTAGGTGTATGTGCTGTGTGTTCATTCAGACCGAGCGTGGTTTACTAATCGATTTGAGTGGCTGACTGGGGTAGTAGAAATATGTGATTTTAATCGTTTGACCTTCTTTGTCGGTTTTTTGTTTTGGTGTGTTGATTGTTTTGTGTTTATTTGTTGTTGTGTGTTTGTCTGTTGTACCTGTGTGATTAGGTTGTTTCCTGTAACAGTTTAAAGGCTCGAATATTGTGTCAGAAATTGTGTTTATCTGTTCGTTTATTATTCTACCGTCGAATGTTTTCTGTTTGTAGATTTCCATGTTTTCGAGTACGTTGAGACGTCGGCCCTTTTCCTGTATGTGAAGAACCCTAACTGTTTTATTGATGTTTGCTGGGGAACATTCATTTCGACCCTGTGATTCGCGAAGTTAGACTCGGGTATAATGTTTGGGTTCCGTATTTTTTTGTTGTAATCTCTAATATGTTCTCTGAACCTCGTTCTTATTTGCCGTCCTGTTTGTCCTATGTAACTATGCTAGCATCCGCAGATAAGCGTGTATACGCCGTGGCTGCTAACGATCCTCTGAGTTAATGTTAGTTCTTAGTTTTCGCCCCAGATTGTTCGATGTTTTGAATGCTGTGTTAATGTTGTATTTTTTAAAGAAGTTTGCCAATTTATATGTTGCTTTTCCAGTATATGTCATAGTTGTCCAGCTATTATATTCCTTTTCATTATTCTTTTTGGTTCTCCATTTGTCCTTCTGAGCTTATCTACTAGTGCTTTTTTATATCCGTTGTTTGCAGCGTTGACCTCAAGTTCTCTCTTATATGCCTCTTGCGTAAGAGGTGTTCTTTCAAGTCTATGTATCAAGTGCCTTAATGCTGCATTTTTATGCTGTTGAGGGTGATTTGAGGTATTGTGTATTATTGTGTCGGTGGCCGTTGACTTTCTATATATGTCATAGTTAAATCTTTGGCTTCTTTATCAATATTTATCGTGAGGTCTAGGTAGTTGATTCCTCCGTCTTTTTCGGTTTCCATTGTAAATTTTATATTTCCGTGCTGCTTGTTGAGGTACTCCAGTACAAGCTCTTCGTTATTAGTAGTTAAAACGCATATTATGTCATCCACGTATCTAGCATAAAATGACACGCCTAATTTGGACTTCAGCTCCTGTATGTACTTTTATTCCAGATTTTGCATGAACACTTCCTTAAGAATTACTGATGTGGGCTTCCCATTTTGATTGACCGTTGTTTGTCTATATACTTTATTGTTGAATTGAAATAGTTTTGACGTAAAGTGGGTTCTTAGCGTATTTGTGATTTGCATACTTTTCACTTTGTTTTTTGTGTTATGAACTATTGTTAGCTAACTATGTCCAAAGTCTCCGATAGTGTTATAGATGGGTATAAATCTTTTATGTCAAAAGATACCAATTTGCTGTTTCTTGTTAGCTCTACGGTCTCGAGTCTCTCTATTAGTTCTGTTGTGTTAGCTATTGCATATTCGTTCCTTAGCTCCAGAGTATCTTTCAATATCGTTTTTAAATATTTGGACAGTTTGTAACATGGTGCCGGTTTAAAATTAATGATGCCCTCATTGGCGTGTCCGGCTTGTGGATTTTTGGTAGCGCAACCAGTGGAGGAGCCGAAGGGTTCATTTAGACCAATCTATGTGCCATGTTAGAATCTACTATATTGGTTGCATTTTTTATAGCAACTTTGATTTGTTTTTTGGTATTCATCTGTGGGATCCTCTCTCATTCTACGACATTTGATTTCCTCTATGAGATCCTCGGTTTTGGATATATATTGCTCTTTTTCGATTAGCACAGTGGTGTTTCCTTTGTCCGCTTTCGTTGTGACAATATTGTTTTTCCTTAGTTTATGCCGTAGATTCTTTATTGTTTTCTCCTCTGTATTCGATTTTTGTCCTTCCTGTGCTTTCACCTCCTTTTTTATGATTTCCCTGCACATGTGTCTTGCGTGCTCCTGTTCTTCCTGTGGTATCAATGCTATTGCGATCTCCGCATCTACAATCGCTTGCTCCGTTTTTCTTACTGTATTCTGGTCCATGATATTGTGCTTCAGGCCCTTTTCGAGAAGTTGTGCCTCTTCCTTGGTAATGACCACTGTTGTGAGGTTAACGAACTTGTCATGAAACTGGTGAGTGATCAACAAAAAGGTTAAGTATTTTTGTCGTCTCTTTTTCTGTTATGCTATGCACTTTTTAGTGCATTGGACTAGATCGTTATTAAACATTGCAGTTATTTTTTAGTCTACATAATCGCTCGCTTCTAACCGCATCGCTACCGCCGATACCCCGCCCGCTCCGCGTTAACATTTATCATTATTTCTTTTACATTAGTCATACATTGCTACCTACATGTACATATATGCTATTTGAATTGAACATTAAAGTTTGTGAATTAAGTATATGAATTGTGGACTTTTATTTTCAATTGGACACAAAATATATTTCTTACGGTAAATATTGGCACCAACTGATATCCACAGAATTTTTAGATTATAGCAGGAACACTTCTCTGTCCTCTTTTTTGATCAAAGGCGATGTAATTATTTTCACCGTGTGACAAGAAACCTACGCAGTAAAAGTAGGAAAGAAGAATATGTACAAAAATTTGACCTACAAAATCAATTGTGCGTGAATCGGTTCGGACTCCTCGAATATGTAAAAACTGTGTGTTATAAATGTTGATAAGTTACAGGTGATCTATGATAAAGAGTTCAAATTTTTTCAATATTTAGATTTATGAGTTGATTGCTGTTTAAATTAAAAATTAAATATTAGTCAACGATTCACTTGCGAAGTTTGCTTTCTTACATTATTCATCTCATCAGTAGCCTATGCAATGAATTTATGACATTAATTTTATAATTACACTACTGATGGTCAACTTGAACACCAAGCATAAATAGTTTCATGTAATACTTATTTATGATGTTCCTAGCATAGCCTAAAATTATGCTATACATACTATATTAAATACCAGGCACAGTGGTGGTAAGGCAATTGCGTTGGAAAATTGAGGGAAATTCAAGCTAAATTCGTTTATTTTTTTTTGCTTTTTTTGCTTTTTTTTGCTTATTTTTTTACTTTTTAGTTAATAAATAAATAATCTTACATTGGGGTGCTTCGTTTGAGATGATAATTTTTTCTCCCTAAATTCATTGACAAAATATTGTTGGGATTCAGGGTAAGCGCAATACAAAGCTTTATAGTCTCAAAGCTTCCGCAACCAAATTTTTTGTTGAATTGGCCGGTCCATGAGGACCTCACATAGACTGAATAAGCCCGTAGTGTTACCAGAAGTTGTTTTAACGACCAACCTGAAAACCCCTATCAAAACCAGGACCTTATGTTATAAAATAACTCCGTCCTCTTGGCAAATACTAGAAGCTTACTAGGACTTAAGCCACTTGCTGCTTCTAGATCTGACAGCTGTATCAGTCCTAATAGCTGGAGTCTTAGCCTGGCAAGCGCAGCGCACGAGCACAGCACGTGCTCGATCGTTTCCTCCTCCAGCCCGCACTTCCCACATCTGTAATCACTGGCCAGAAGGCAGTGTCCAGTCAGGATACCCATCATGAGTCTACAGTCCTCTCTTTTTAATGATAGAAGCAACTTTGTTAGTCCAAGGTTGTAAGACCTACACATAATCTACGAAACTTTACAGCCCCGCGCTTGAACCCACGCCTTTCCCGTTTGGTCGATCATGTGCACCTCCCGCCTTCGTTTAATCTCGCCCAGTCTAATTGGGATGTCGACGGAGCAAGCTTCACGGGATGCGCCCTTTTAGCTAGTTTATCCGCTTTTTCATTCCCATCTATTCCCATATGCCCTGGGACCCAATATAGATGTATGCTTCTCCCTGTCCCGATTATCTTCAGGGACTGCTTACACTCTAACACGCATTTAGATGCTGTGCTATACGAGATTATTGCTTTAATTGCTGCTTGACTGTCAATATAAAAGTTAACACGATTGCAGCTTGGGCCATTTTCTTCCAGGGTTTCTACTGATTTGGTTACGGCGTCGGATATCCGCTTGGCAAACGCTACAGTAATCCGGCAGTCTGTAGGAACTGTTTATTTCCGGATCAGCGCAGTATACCGCAGATCCTACTTTTTCCACTACTTTGGAACCATCTGTGTACACATGTATCGCCTCGTCCGCATTTGAGCACCCTTGCGCCAACCGTCCACCCTATTGTGGCCTTAAGATCTCCCTCGAAGCGCAGATAGGGAATCAGGTAGTCTGTTCGTCTTGTGATTGATGACGCTATACTACTATGGCCGTATGGTCGGCGCTCAAGCTGCCCCGAAGCACCGAGATTGGTTGCAGTTGTTAACGCTATGTTCTTTACTACCAGGCTTACGACTCAGTCCTCCTCTTATTATCCTCCTTATTACAATTTGGTAATGAGTCGTTCATCTTGGTCGTACGAGTATTATATACGGCGAAAGAACCGTCAGCCACAGCATCGCCCCTTACTGTGGTAAGACCATCAATACTTCCCGACGTGGTCCGGTATCGGGAAGGCTCTGTTCGAATACAGCCGAATTTATCCCCTGGCTACAAATCGTACAATAGGCACGGTCCGCATAACAACCTGGATTAGGGGGTTGGCAGTTCTTGGTCACCGACATCCCGCCGCCCTCCTATGAGGCGAAGCGGCGTAGATGCCTAAACATAAATAAATACTAACATTACATTAAACAGCTCCGCCTCATAGTCGGGCGCTATGGAGATCGGCTAAGCCCGCACACCAACGACAAGGTGCCTACCCTATTGAGGGCTACGCGAGGTGAATCCTGTTACAAATATGAATATATCATACACATATTTAGCAGGCGAGACTCTGGCGACCCCAAGTTCCTCATGGAACTAGGGCATCGGTGTCGGTATGGCCTAGAAGGTTTAATGTGGTCATATAAATCGTTCCCGAAATGGTCGGGCTAGTACCTTAATGGTTCTTTATTACCGGAACGTACCGGATCTATATCCGGCAAAGGACCATAAACATCGATGACACTCCCCAAAACGTTCGAGGAGTGTCTTTGTCGTTAATACAACAACAACAATAAAATATTGTTCTTATTAAAATATTAAATAATTGTAACCTTTAATACTTGTTAAATGCGTCCAAAATTTTAATTTTCACAAATAAAAATGACATATCATAGCGAAAGTTCTTAATATCAATTGATTCAATTGATTGATTTATTCAGTATCCAAGTTCAAAATCAGGAGTTTTCTATTCTTATGATTTTTTTGTTTAGTGTAATAATCTGTCATTGGACTGAAAAAATAATAAACTCAAATGCAGAACCCTAATGTATATATACATAAAAAAAAATATATATATTTAATGTAAAAACGAACGAACACAAATTTTTCGAGTTTATTTTTCTTCTTATTCTTTTCACTTTTATTATTGTTATCGAAACTTTGTGCAGATTACTTTTTTCGCTATTATGTTAGCGAACTGCTGCATCCTGTTTTAATTGCATTTATTATGTGGAGCATAAGAGCTTAATTGGACGTATATAATTTGAATCAGAAAGATATGACTGTGCAAATCATAAGCTACGCCTATACAAATAAAGACAGCCGAAAATTATTGAAATACTCATAAGGATAACAAAAATGACAACAACGGTTTTTAATAAAAGTACTTACGAAGCGTGAGTGGTCACTCATAGCAATGAAAGTTCATCATAAAATACCATAAACCAATATAGAGTTAAGAGCATAACTAATTTTAGTTTAGTAGTTATACATTGTTGCCTTTTTGTGATTCTTAATTACTGGGCTGTTTTTTGCGCAACAAAATATATTTTTATATCTAATGGATACAGAGATGGACAACGAATTAGTTTTATGGTAAAGCGACTGTTACTACCAATTTATTATTTTTCGTAAATTTTTTGTTTTCAGCTTTGAAACAGCAGCTCTTGTGATGAGTTAGCAGGTTTTTATTTAAAGCAATTTTAGCCACTTTGAACATTGATACACACTTTTATTTTGACACCATATGCAGAAATCGCCTGCCCATTATTATCAAAAGACGTTTTGAGGGAAAAGCGAAGTAAGAGGCTTTTGCCGGAGTTACCATGATGTTTTTATTTAAAGGTGTTTTTTGATCAAATTATGTGAAGGTTGTGTTTAAACTTTTTTCAGCTTTTTTTATTTTATAATTTTTAGTGCTGCGTGGAATAAAAGAGAAAACAGTCCTTCTGTTGGGTTAAGTAATTTATGGAGTTAGTCGCATCTCTAATATAAAACTTTTCGACATATATGACCAGCTTTTAAACCCTTTCGTCAAGATTTATTCGTTTTGAACGAATTTACTAAATATTTACATTTCTTAATGAGATGGATTGCGCGCTTTCAAATTCTCTTTAGTTTCATAAATACCGTCCGCGAACTATCGAAATTTTTGTAGCTTACTAATCTTGCACTTCCACTGAGTTTTGAGCCGTGTTCCATGTATCAAAATTCTAGCTTTAAACAAAGTTTCTTAAAACTTGATCGCAGATTCCGTCAGGGCGTGTATCACCTAGCTATGGTCCAAGTTTGGATTAAGCAGTACAAGTTTATGTAAATGGCCATATTAGCGGAGTTATATTGAAATTAACTTTAACAATAACTTTTAATTTGCACTGAAAAATTGGTCCCAAGCATCATAAATCCTGCAGAATTTCAAGTCAACTTTAACTTTATTTGAAACTCTTTTGTATGAAAAATACGCAGATAGAATAGACGAAATTTTGTATTTGTTTTTGTTGTAACAAATGATTAATTAAATTTAGCAAAAAATTTTAATTACCAAAATTCAAAGAAATGCACTCCATTTTATTTTATTGACCGCCACTGTATGCATGAATGTTTATTATTCTGCTATAGATAAATTTTGCTCCCACTTGTAAGCCAATTACTTAGTTGATTTTTCTATGTATTTTCTCTATATTTATAATATTTCCAGATGTGGCAATGCAAATGTTCCCCGCTGTTTCATTGCCTTTTCTCAAAGCAAATGACATTAACAAGGGTGATGGGGTCACAACACACAAAAGTAAAAAAGGATATTATATAATTAGGCATACAATGGATAATGTGACACAGAATTTCAAAGTTCAAGGCGCTGGTAATTTCAGGATGAACAAAATAAATAGAAAAATTCCAAAACTTGATTCAAAGTCATGTTGTCAACAATTACTGGCACTAAGTGACAGCACATTATATATTGCGGGCTGTAAGCATTGATGGATTTGATGAAAAGCGTTGGGAAAGTTAAAAAAATTAGAGTTTGTGGTTTACTATGTATGCACTTGAATGGCACAAGATTAAAAAAAAGTAAGAAAAAGTGGAAGATGAGGTAAAAAGGTGAGAAGAGTGCAGGCTGGAACGAACTCACTCGTTTGTGGCGACAGGTACTCTGAATGATGCACTGAAGATTGAGAGTAACTTCCCTAAGCGGTAGAAATTGTTTTTCAACTTCTAACCACATCATCATACCTCCAAAGAGCTTTCACGCCAAGCTTATCTTCCAATTTGGGTCGTGTTCCTTTATATTTTTTCCTACAAATTGTGGGGATGAGTCCTATAAGTTTTATTCTGACTCCGAATGGCACCTGCAAGACAGATGCATTTTGACTGAAAAGCTTTTCATGGCAGAAAAAATATTAAATTTTTTAGAAGTTCTCAATTGCAGCATATATTCTTTTTCGAGGTGCTATGATATATTTTCCTACAAAGATGTGATAGTCAATAGGTAAATAGCAAGCACCTAAAATCCATGGGACATCTTTTCGAAACTAGACCATTGCTCCTGAGATTTTTTGTTCTTTTTTTTTATAAATATAATTGTAGACTTTTCTAATGCGGACTGAAACTCAGTTCTGTGCACCCTTTTTCAGAAAAACCGGTATAATCTATATTTTGAAAATTTGGTTTGGTTATATATGTGGTTCAAAAACTTTTCATATTTAGGCTCAAACTTTTAACCGTGTGAGAGAAATACACTATTCAGAAGTACCGAAAGTTTCCCACGAAATATTTTTCCTTTGGAACAAGTATTTTATTAAACAAAAATTGATTAAGAGTAGCGGCAAATTAATAAAAACACTAGCCTCCAAAAAGATTTTAGACCGAACTTCTTTTCCAATTTGCGTTGTGCTCCTTTAAAATTTCTTACAAATTGGCGCGGACTGGAGCCGCATGTTTTATGCCGACTCCGAATAGCATCTGCAAGACAGATGAGTTTAAACTGAGAAGCTTTCATGGTAAAAATACACTGGGAGTGTTTACTAAATCACTGCCGAAGGGCGACCCCGTTTAGATACATTTTTTTTAATTGAAAGAAC
This sequence comes from Eurosta solidaginis, assembly GCA_029619165.1. NCBI lineage: Eukaryota > Metazoa > Arthropoda > Insecta > Diptera > Tephritidae > Eurosta > Eurosta solidaginis. Next base: position 8,553 of record JARSSU010018642.1, read on the forward strand.
TTGGTTATACATTTTTGGCACGCTTTTGCCCGGAGCTGGAACCCATGATCTTCGATGTGGAAGGCGGTCGCGATAACCATTTTAATTACAACATTTGGACGATTTTATTTAATGTATTTGTTTTTGTTTTAATACTTATTTACAGTTAATCATGATCTTTTATGTGATAGTATCAGGTAAATTCCTATAATTTCAAGACTTCTATAATATAAGAATAGAAACAACAACTGCATTACAGATTTCTAAGCTAAAAATAGTGGATCGAATATGGCGGCGCTTTTTCGAAAACTGCTTTGCAGTTCAAAATTAAGTGATATTTATGGCTGTTTATGAAAGAAAACCTAGTTTCAAAGACGAAAAATATCGACCCAATCGGATTAGGTGCTTGGAATATACCCCGCAAGTATGCCTGTCGTAGGAGGCCACTAAAATACCCAAATGATTCAAGGGTTGTACGACGCAAGTGTCACCTCACCTACCCATGGCGCATCCTGTTTCTTTAGCAGCCAGGGCTCTAGCCATCCTAAGTTCCATGGAACTAGAAGGTGGGCCCTCCCACCATCATGCTCAGAGAATTTTGTAATTTGTTTCATTCACATACAATCTTAAATAAAAAACAGTAACCAAGCTGGACAGTTTTTACCGAACAAATAAAGATAACGAAAAATTTAAGAATTCATTTATTTATTGTTTTTACACCATGAAAGAGAGTAATTATTAGCTATGTAAGACCTTAAATTGGTCAGAAATATTCCGCTAGTTTCACTTAGAACCGTTTTTCATATTTTAAACCATGGCGCAAGAATGCGAGTCGCCAAGGGAAGTCAGCGGATTGGCTATTTTTCATCTGATTTGACATTTCAATGTCAAAAACAATATATTTGAAATATTTGGCCTGCTTGTATGCATGTCGCCCTAACGTCACTTTCATTGGTTTCTTCAAAAAGCTCATTATGAACTTTGTGAACTTGAACTAAAAGTTTCAGTAAAAAGAAGAATGGGAGTTTGTTAACAAATTTTATAGAAAGCGAATTCACTCCCAGGACCATACCACCAGCGGCACAATCAAAGTTTTGTCTAACTTAAAAAAATGAAAATATGATAATAAAATAAAGCAAAGAATGCTCAGCGTTATTGCCGTTACCGTGTTATTTTTTAAAGGTACAAAGTAGTCATGCCTGTACGTTGAAGTGAGAGTGAAGCGAAGTAATCCCCAACGCGCAAGAAGCTACTCGAAAATCTTGCTGGAATTGATTAAGCGATTGAAAATGTTCCCACATTTTAATGATATGTTTTATACTAAAAAAAAACTCTTTTTTTCGGACTCCATAGACATTTTTCTCAATTCAGGAACACTTTTTTAGGAAGGTAAGCCTTTTTTCGAGTGTATGTCTCTGGAAGAATTTTTTCTATAACTTCCGTACCTCCAAATGCATTTCTGAAAATTTTATCAAAATTTCTGATATAACAATCTGCTTTCTTAGGCTTACAAATACACATTTACATACATACAAAAACTTATTCATGAACTTGAGTGCAAACCGCTTAAAGTTCATGAGCGTATTTGAGCTGCCGCAACTAGGAAGCATTTTCCTTTTTTTTTGCTATGACGAGGCAATTCCTTGGGCACAAAAATATGAAATATAATGAAATATGTATGTTTTGTGTGTACACTTGTACAATACATTTATAATTAAGTTTGTTTCTTAAGTTGAGACGATTATGTCATCACCTCTATTGGCATGGCTTCTCACTTTTATGACACTTCAGAGCACTTGGTATTTATGTTTATTGCTTTACAACAAAAGCAACGACAACCACTTGTATACAAAACGAATAAACACAAAAGAAATTGTAATGGTAGAGGGAGGTTAAGAACTTTTTCGCACACATATATACACATACAAATACCCATATACACATAGCTGCATATGTATGTAGATATGTACTTGCATACGCGTGCTAACATTGCGATGAATGGCAGTAAACACAGCGAGCACAACGATGATAATTAACGCCTAAAAGTATGCACGCTCCTACAAACAATTCACGTAAGCCAAGCAAAAGCAATACACACAAAAGGTTTAAACCCGTGACGCTGTCAATCCGTATGGCAGCCAATAATAACAGCGCTGCAAGTGACAGTTAATGACGTCAACGGTGTAAGTGCAAAAAATATTTGTACGTATGTTACACACATACAGACATGCACTAATAGCAAGCTTTGAAAGTGTGGTGTGATGTATTGAGTACATGAAAAATGCTCAAGTGGGCTGTAACTAGTGTGCAATAATTTTATTTGCAATGCGAATTTTGAATACAAATTGATGAAATTAATTTATCTGCACAAGGTCCAGTATCTACCAGAGCTGGAATAATGCATAATACCTTATTATATTCAAGTTCCATCAATGCATTTATTTTTCCAGTTAAATGTAATTTTAAATTTCAATGAATTTTTTTTTCAAATTTAATGAATAATAAATTACACAGTCAAACAAAATTAAACATTTTTTGCAACAGATCAACCATGGGTATTTTCCAGACTTTGTACAGATAACTTTCCCTGAACATACGACGTCTGAGTTATTTTATACATATTTGAAATTAGAGGTTAAGCGGCCAAAGTTTAGTCAAGTCCGGAAAGTTACAAACTTTGGTGCCCTAAAAAATTTTTCTCCCTGTACATAGTTTAGTATTTCATAGTGACACTTCAGCTACCCACCTTTAGTCCTTTCATAGTTCTTTTATCCTGATGTGAAAATTCCCGGTAAATTTTAAGAAATATGTTGCATCAATACGTAGCAACTATTCGATGCTTTCGGGAAAAATTTGAAAAAGTAGTGAAGAAAAAATAATGAATTTTCCAAATGTTTGGGCAATGCCACATAAAAATTTTAGAAGCAAGTTTTTTTTAATTAGAAGAAAGTTTAAGTGTGATAAAACAAGCACTTCGAATGTTTTCTGCCATAAAAAGCTTTTCAGTAAAAACTCATCTGATTGTCAGATACCGTCCGCCAATTTGTAGGAAAAATTAAAAGGAGCACTCCACAAATTGGAAGAGAAGATCGGCTGTAAAGTCTCTTCGGAGCTAGTTGCGCCTTTCATTTATTTATTTTATATAACGCAGTCTTTACTTGATGGCTCAGGTTAGTTCATAAAGGTCAAATCAATGGACGTCAAAATATTTGTGAGTGCGATACTTCCTTGCTAGATAAAAATTTTTGCCACATAAATAGAATCACTGCCACGCTAGGGCTCGAATGGCACTTTTCTTCAAATCGATCGCAAGTTTTTGAATGGTCGAATGTGCTATGGTCCTGTAATATGTGTCCGGCAATAGAGTTATATTTAATTCTTTTTTGTAATTGATATTGATGTTTACAACGGCGATGGTTACTAGGACATGTTCTGAATTTCACTTCTTCATCAGCTAGCTTTTCGTTGACTCGAATCTCCAACATTTATATCAGTGCAAGCCTTTAGCTGCTAAGCCATATGAATGTCCCGTTGTTCGCTGTACAATTGGTCTCTAAGAGTTGCCTTTTTGTTTATAATCTTTTGATCACCATGTAGGCACATACACTCTGTATGTAGTTTATTCTTAATGGTGTGGATATGATTTTTAGGCGCGCGGAGATTCGAGTTCAACGCTCAGCTCCCGAAAAGCTAGCTGATGAAGAAGTGAAATTCAGAAACATGTCCTAGTAACCATCGCCGTTTGTAAACTTACAATTTTTCTCTAATATCAATTACAAAAATCATTGTATAAAGCAATATGAGCTAAGCTCGCTAATTAAATACATATAATTCTTTTTTGTACTGCGATAGTTTCTTTTTCCCTCCGTAAGCAGTCACCCCGATTGCTAGTAGCAATGGACAATAGCATTGATGACTTGTTCTCAAAATATCTCAATATCTTTCCTATGTAGCCCACCTCGCGCAGCATGTAGCTATTGCCAACTATGTGGACTCGAGATACTCCTGCGGATCTTCGGGTCGCATCATGCTATTATAAAGTAGCCCATGATTTAAACCCCTTCCCTCCTACCCCGAGATACTATTTTTGGTACGACTTATTTGTAAAGCTGCGAAACTTATCAAAGTTGTCGTTTCTATCTCTTCGTCTTTAAGGGCTAACAACAGTGGCGGATACAGTAGGTGAGGGGTGGCGATGCCCCCGCTGCTGATCAGGAACTTATGAAAATTATAAAAGTTTGGTTTTATTACATAAAAAGTTTTAAATTTTTAGCTTCTATGTATGTGTCATCTATAAGAGCGTCCTAATCGCCCATCACCATCTCCCAAGATCTAATATTTCGGCTGAAATATTTTTAAATGAATAGTTTAGCCAAATAGATAAATATAAGGAGACGTCACTCGCTACTTTGCATAATATTTTTGGTAAGGGGAAATCGCAGGTTTTTTTTGTGCGAGATGTGCATTTTATACATTTTCGTGGAGTATTGTGCTTATTTTTCAGACTGTATTTAATTATTAATAATTATTCTCTTTCCAAAAATCACATTTGCATAAGGTGCCTACACGATATGGATAAATGCGAGACAATTAAAATGTCCCGCATAGAAAACATTAGGCATCAATTTTTAAAATTTCCAGCGAGTTGCTCGCCACTCGTAGCAGACTGGTGGCTCTTATTATATTTATCCTCTTTGGTTTAGCTTATATTCATTTCCAATTCCCATTGTGTTGCTGTGGATAAAATCAGCAGAAAAAATTTACTATTCTGGTATTTGAAGAATTCGCTGAAATTTGGCAGCCTTGGTCACTATTTCATGAACACGGTTGCCACACCACATCTTTTTTCTGGACAAAAATTCCTTTTGAAAAAACAAAAGAAAGACCAATATTTTTAAAATGTCACAAAAAAAATTATTTTATATAGCTCTTCGGGAAATTTCAGTCCCTACATCGCGTTAATGTGTTACTATTTTGCAGCAGTAATACATTCACGCCAGGAAATCTCAATTATTTTGGAATTGTGGCACGCTCTGAATTATACTAGACATAATTCTACATAAAGATAAAATATATGTAAAATTAAGTCAACCTATAGTTCTTCGGGGCTCTATAGTAGTTGCTGGAACCTATCTTCCTCCGGTCCGAAATTCGGTTAATGCAGCAGACAACTCTTTGAAAGTCGAAGGCTCGTACTTTAGAACAATGTGGATAAAAGTTTGGTATTTTTCAGTTAAGATAACTAATAAAATAGTCGTGAATTAGCCTAAGTGACACATTTATAATGTTTTCAAACCTGTATGAGAGCTTTCAATACACGACCCGAAAAAACGGAATAATAAGATTCCTTTCCAACAAGTTGTTTGGGGTTCACAATAAGCGTACATTTTTCATGAAACATAAAGCTTTCTCATCAAGATCAATAAAAAATGAAAGTTTTGCGAAAACAAACTGAAAACACTTGTTATTTTCATGTTATATTATTTAACCGGAATTTAAGCTTAACTTATTGCTTTTTGCTGGTCAAGACTGGCGGCCGCCGTGGGTAATGTTGGCCTACTCGCCTACCACACCGAGGGTGCTGGGTTCAGACCCGCGCAAAAGCAACATCAAAATTTAAGAAAAAAGTTCATTCAATTACAAAAAAGCATTTCTAAGCAGGTCGCCCCTCGGCAGTGGTTTGGCAAACACTCCGAAAAGTTCTGCCATTAAAAACCTTCTCAGTGAAAATTCGTTCTGCCTTCCAGGTGCCGTTCGGGTTGTGGGCATTAAAATTAAAGCCCCGTCCCGTATATTTGCAGGAAAAACTAAAACGGACAGATGGAAACTTGAAGAGAAGCTCAGCCGATATTTTTTCTGAGATAAATCGCGCCAAATATATTTGTTTTTATTTATTTTTTATCACTGTTGTGTTTTGATTGTTGTTCTGCTGGATCGAGGTCTTAATAAAACGCAAATAGTTAATAGTTTTTATGCCAATATATTTCGTTACTCCACGGTAAACCATCTTCAGGGTATACTAATTAAAACTTACAATGGATACCAAATAATAATAGATTACATAAAAAACATTCATCATGTATATTCAATTTCATATCCTCCTGTGTGACGTGGAGTTTAAACTGACTATTCGTTAGTAAGTGTTTAAAGAACGCGCGCAGTAATCTGTATACTTTTTAAAGTTTAGTCTCATGTCCGTCGGCCCGTATTTATTATATGTAGAGTCTCTAGAGTGGTACGTCTTTTGGTGTTTGTTGTAGCGATAAGGTGCTCCCCAAAGGCTTTGGGGAGTGTATCGATGTGATGGTCCTTGCCGGATACAGATCCGATACGCTCCGGTACCACAGCACCATTACGGTGCTAGCCCGACCGTCTCGGAACCGATTTATGTGGTCACATTAAACCTTCAGGCCATCGCCTCCCTCCAACTCCCAAGTCCTGAGGAGCTTGGGGTCGCCAGAGCCTCGTCTGTTAGAGAAAAGGATTCGACGCGGATAGGTGAGGTTGACAATAGGTTTGGAGAAGCTATATATTGCGCTGGCAACCTGAAGGGTTGCGCTACACAGCCCCTTGAATCTGGTATTTAGTCACCTCTTACGACAGGCATACCTACCGCGGATATATTCTGACTCCCTAACCCGCTGGGGTACGTTTCGTATCTGTTTGTTCTTGTATGAGAATTCTCGCATCATCGAGCGAATGACCAGTAGCGCACAGTGGGCCATCAGTGCTGTTTTTTGGTTTGCGCTGTCTTTGCAATATTTTTATCACATTTCAGGCCTGCTTATTCAATCGTTTATTTGTCAATTTAGCAATGTCTGGCTCCGTCTTAAAATGCTGTGATAATTATTTCTTTGTGCTAAAAAATCTGAGAACGTGTGTTAAGTGATCCTATTGCCCTGCTATGAAAAAAAATATACACACATAAAAATAAATCTTTTATTTCATAGTTTTGATATCGGCTGACACTTCGGCCAAAAAGCCGCCTGAATATCCAAATAGAAACTTATAACTTTTTAGAAAACTCAGGAAAATTCTGCGAATTTTCATGCAAATTTTCAACTTTTCGGTAAGAAGTTTTAGAATTTTTCTGAGTGCTTGAATTCTAAAAACTTCTTACTGAAAGCTCACAGGAATGTTCCCGTATTTTATAAAAAGTCTTAAGTGCATATTTGGTTTGTTGGTGTTATATAATAATACATATTTTTATAAAAATATCGAAAATAATGAAGGTCGAAGCAAACTTAGTAAAACTGGAAAAATCTGAGTGATGTGACTTTTGTAGAAGAGTGGTAACTATGATGTGTGTGCAAACGTTCAAATTAATACAAAGAAGTTTAGACTTTGGAGGTCTGATAATAATTGACATTTATTATTAAGAAATTCTTTTTCTTTATAGGTAATTTCTTAACCTACTCATTCATAATTATCTTAATACTAACTAACTAAAAATATGTAACACATACGGGATCCGGACGGCTGGGATCAACTTCCTAGGGGGGGGG
>JARSSU010018643.1:0-21047 GCA_029619165.1 Eurosta solidaginis
TAACAGATTTTCTTCCTTCTATTAAAAAAATGCACATATGCCACATGGTCGAAAATCTGAAACACCCTACGCAGATTTTATTATTAAATATCAGAGCTATAACATACTTTGAGACTTAAATAGGTTAGGCCAAAAAACTGCATCGATCATAAAAATTCGAAGAAATCAAAATAAAAATTCGAAGCTTTGTGCAATTTTCTAGATTATGCTGTTCGCTACCCTATGTTTGAAACTTATTCCATATAGTTTTAAATATAAACCAATTTGAGCATGATTACACGTAATTTTAGTACAGAAATTTTTATATCGTGAAGCTCTAAGTCGAAGTAAGGCCACACCCAGTTAAGTCTCGTTCACCCAGGTGCTTGTTTAAAATTAATGAGTTTAGTAAAAATTATTCTTGAAACATTTTTGAAAGAAGTAAGACTACACTACCATCCATGGTAAAAAGGCAATAAAATGCACTTACTGCATTTTAGGAATTTTTATGCCAGTAAACTTTTGTGATCAAAATTTACTCATTAGCTAAACAAATGAAAATTCTTAAATTCAATTTTCTCAGATTTAACTTTTTACAATTTAGTGCCTTTTTGCTATGGACTGCAGTACAGTTTCTGATTGAAAAAAATAAATGCTCATTTAGTAGGAGCCTTTTTCTTTCTCTGCTTTGACCTTTGGACTTCGATAGGAACACCCTCTTAGCTTGACATCTTTATTCGTACATACTTATTTATATCTCCGAAAGATTAAGCACTGAATTTTTGCCAGATGAAATATGTATATTTACATATATGTAGGGTGTTTCAAAGATTGTTCATTGAAAGATGGAAACGTTTCGATCTTGGCACTTTCAAATGATATGTAACGCAACTTATAGTAAAACCGAATACATTTTTGCAATCCTACTTTCCATCCATAAAAACATACTCATTCGTATGTAATCCCTAAAAATTTCCAATTTATCTGTCTTGTTTTTATGTTAGTGTGACATCAAGTGATTCTCACAAATTTCCAGCACTAAAAGAGATGTTAAAGTAGTTAGGAAAGCAATCGTTGGATCAGAAAAGAAAAATCTGCCTGCACATTGACCGTTTCCTTTGTTTCTTTTTTATATATGCCTTTTCAGATCGAAATTTTTTATTTTTTTTTACCCCCAATTTGTCTTGTTCTAAATCGTATTGAGCCAAATCGCATTTAATGTTCAACATTCGTTGCTCAATGTTGTTCTTCCTCTTAGTGTTGTAGTTGTTGGTTCCTTACGTTGATGCTGGTTCATGACACAAATATGTTTACTTCACTATTTTATTAACTGTCATGCTGCATGTGTAACGAAGCGTCTAAAAGCGGGTACAAAGCACACGAGCCTAAATGTACGATTCAATGCATGTATGTGTGTGTTTATGTGTGTGTGCGTATGGAACAAGTCGAGCAGTAAATTTGCGTTGCTTATAGACATACACTAAGCTAGCATTGTATGACGCTTTGGTAAATAGACAGGCGTTAGGCATAGCGAACGCCTTTGTAGTTGTGCATTTGGTGGAAGCATCAGGCGTAGACAAATTACCTTTTACGCCTATAAGTATACAATGACATATAAAAATACATTTGTCTATTGTCAGCTGCTGTCGCCTTTTGTATGCATCGCTTTTGTGCAAATAATGATTTGCTGTAATAAATCAATTTTATTGACGAGCAATAAAATAAACATTCATACGTGTGTATACTCACACATACATAGATACATACGATTTTTACTGTGCTCTGTGCATGAATATCTTAATATATCTAAAGGAAGTCCTTTGTGTCAAAAAAGAAGATTATTGAGTGTACGACCTTTGAACTTTAATTAGTTATTAAAGATGTTAGACTGCTGCAATTTGACTGTGATATGGTCATTCATTTTTTCAGGAAATTGATTGTCTCTTTATACGAGTAATCACCAAAGAAATTCTCAGCCAGTCTTTATCACCATTCTGTAGAGATGAATAGGAACAACTTTACGAGTGCACACCATCCAGTTTGATGAATAACAAGTAAGGAAGGCTGAGAGCTATGGAGACAAAATAAGGCGAAAATCACCATGTAGGAAAATGAACCTAGGGTAACCTCTGCAATGTGTTTGTATGACATGTGTATAAAATGGAAGGAATTAAAAATTATTTTAAGAGGGAGTAGGCCATAGTTCATGAGTGGACGCCATTTAGGGATATCGCCATAAAGGTGGACCAGGGGTAACTCTATAATTTGTTTGTACGATATGGGTATCAAACGAAAGGTGTTAATGAGTATTTTAAAAGGGCGTGGGTCTTAAATCTGTAGGTGGACGCCTTTTCGAGATATCGCCATAAAGGGTGGACCAGGGGAGACTATAAAATTTGCTTGTACGATATGGGTATCGAATAAAATGTGTTAATGAGTATTTTAAAAGGGCATGGGCCTTAGTTCTATAGGTGGACGCCTTTTCGAGATATCGCCATAAAGGTGGACCACGGGTGACTCAAGAATTTGTATGTACGATATGGGTAGCAAATGGAAGGTGCTAATGAGTATTTTAAAAGGGAGTGGGCCTTAGTTCTATAGGTGGACGCCTTTTCGAGATATCGCCGTAAAGGTGGACCAGGGGTGACTCTTGAATTTGTTGTGACGATATGGGTATCAAATTAAAGTATTAATGAGGGCTTTAAAAGTGAGTGGTTGTGGTTGTGTATGTGAAGGCATTTTCGAGATATCGACCAAAATGTGACCAGTGTGACCCAGAACATCTTCTGTCGGGTACCGCTATTTATTTATATATGTCATACCACGAACAGTATTCCTGCCAAGATTCCAAGGGCATTTGATTTCGCCCTGCAGAACTTTTTCATTCTTCTTCTACTTAATATGGTTGGTGTCACACCCATTTTACAAAGATTTTTCTAAAGTTATATTTTGCGTAAATAAACCAATCCCATTACCATATTTCATCCCTTTTTTCGTATTTGGTATAGAATTATACCATTTTTTAATTTTTCGTTACCTTCTATATCGAGTGGACGTGGTCATAGTCGGATTTCGGCCATTTTTTACACCAATACAAAGTGAGTTCAGATAAGTACGTGAACTAAGTTTAGTAAAGATATACCGATTTTTGTTCAAGTTACCGTGGTAACGGCCGAGCGGAAGGTCGACTGTGTATAAAAAACTGGGCGCGGCTTCAACCGATTCGCCCTTTTTCACAGAACAAGTTACCGTCCGAGAATCTAAGCCCCTACCAAATTTCACAAGGATTGGTAAATTTTTGTTCGATTATGGCATTAAAAGTATCCTAGGAAAATTAAATGAAAAAGGGCGGAGCCATGCCCGTTTTGAAATTTTCTTTTATTTTTGTATTTTATTGTACCATATCATTTTTGTAGTCGAATGTTGACATAATTTACTTATATACTGTAAAGATATTAACTTTTTTGTTAAAATTTGACTTAACAAATTTTTTTTAAGTGGGCGTGGTCGTTCTCCGATTTTGCAAATTGTATTAAGCATACATATAGTAATAGGAGTAACGTTCCTTCCAAATTTCATCATGATATCTTCAACGACTGCCAAATTACAGCTTGCAAAACTTTTAAATTACCTTCTTTGAAAGTGGGCGGTGCCACGCCCGTTGTCCAGAATTTTACTAATTTTCTATTCTGCGTCATAAGTTCAACTCACCCACCACGTTTCATGGCTTTATCCGTCTTTGGTAATGAATTATAGCACTTTTTCTGTTTTTCGACATTTTCGATATCGTAAAAGTGGGCGTAGTTATAGTCCGATATCGTTTCATTTTAAATAGCGATCTGAGATGAGTACCCAGGAACCTACATACCAAATTTCATCAAGATACCTCAAAATTACTCAAGTTATCGTGTTAACGGACAGAAGGACGGACGGACATGGTTCAATCAAATTTTTTTTTCGATACTGATGATTTTGATATATGGAAGTCTATATCTATCTCCATTCCTTTATACCTGTACAACCAACCGTTATCCAGTCAAAGTTAATATACTCTGTGAGCATCTGCTCAACTGAGTATAAAAAGTAAGCAGTTATTTATATTGATTTTCGTATCATATTTATTCAACAGATCTGAGTATTCTTTTATTCTAATCCAAATTCGATATAAGTCCTTTCTGCTCCTCACTCCAAAACACTTAAATTGCTAAAAATTTCAACAATTTGAAGAAAAACGGTGCCTAGCCATAACTGCTAAAGGTTGTTTCACAAAAAATTTATTGAATGGGAGAGCATTGTTCTCGATTTAAGCCCATGTAAAGGTTTATACTTTTCCTACAAAATTCATTGAAGGCACAAATATTTCACAGTTTAGGAAATAAGATGAACAATTTTTCACTTTTCGTCTGATTACATTTTGTTTGTTAGCTCATGACGATTAGGCCAGTGAGTAAAAGGCCCATTGTGAAATCATGAAAAGAAACCATGACATGTTTCTCTCCGAACTATTTGAGGATCTGTTATAGCTAGCATGTTCTTGATGGCATACTCCACTCTTGGCACAGTGTATCCAGAGAGGGGTCCCAAAAAGCGCTATTTTCACCATTTCGTTCTGTATAGATGCCATTTCCCATTTTCGTATCTTTGCAACACTTCTGTGGAGACGACGATAAAGCGATCCTAAACTATTTGCAGAGAGCTATGAGAACAGCGCAAGCTGAGGAATAATCATTCAGTTTAATTTATCGCGCTATAAGTGAATTACGCGAGTAAATGATTTGTAAAGTACTATGGCTACAGTAGATTGTTAATAAAGACATTTTGCTTTAGTGAATATTGAGTTATTTATTCGACACATCAGCGATTCGAACTATAACAGAAGCTGCAGAATATCAAAAATTATAGCTGTATTTCGTTCAGTCGAAACCGCTTAGGTAATTTTCGACCTGATTGATAGTGTTGTGTAGGTTGCATATTCAAAAATAGGGCATTGTTGTGAACGGACGAATGAAATGAACATACGAATGTGCAGATAAACAAAAATAACAAAATAACAGCGCGTGGGGCGGCAGGGTGGCAAACATACTTTCAACATCTGTATGGTTTTGCCATAAATGAAACTGTTTAGCTAGTTGAAGCGTTTTTTCAAGCTCGCCTGGACAACTTATTTAAAGTTCGTTACAATATGTTGGATATTCACAGCTCGAAATAAGTACTTTGTATGAGTTCTGAAGTCTATTAATTTTATAAAGATCAAAAATACAGCACGAAATAATTGACAATCAAACATTAGGCAAGGTAATTGTGTAATACTTTAATTTATCGAAGTTCAGAAGGGTCCACTGCAGTAGTCCTTTTTACTTTAGTGAGTTCCCAATGAAAGTGAAGAAATGAAGTAATAATACGCGGCGAGTAAAAATATTTCCAATTATGATACGAAATTTCTTAATTTAACTCAAAGCACTTTGAACTTGTTTGTGTATTTGAAAAAGGTGTTCAAATAACAAATTTCGAATATGCCAAATCATATTTATTATTGGTATATAGTAGGTGATAATGAGAGACATCGTTATTATGTAGTCTTGCTGCTGATGACAATAGATGTGATGAACAGTTTGATAGTTAGCGGCTCTGCTAGTGTTCGAAGGCCTTGGGGAGTGTTGTCGATGTTGATGGTCTTGTGCCGGATACAGATCCGCTACGTTCCGGTAACTAGCACCATTCAAGGACTAGGCCCGACCATCTGAATGATTGGTATGACGACATGAAAACCCTTCTAGGCTATACCGCCCTCCCAACTCCCAAATCCATGAGGAACTTTGGGTCGTCAGAGCCTCGGCTGTTAAAAAAAAGGATTCACCACGGGTAGATTAGGTTGAAAATTCGGGTGGAGAAGTTATATATTGCATTGGTAACAAATTCAAAGGATTGCGCTACACAACCATCTTGAATCATTTTGGTATTTTATTCGCCTCTTATGACAGGAAAAGTTGTTAGTCCTAATCAATGTACTGAAATGTCAAAATAGGCATCTCGCTCCTTAGAATTCACCATAAAAAAAGCGTATGAATGATGTGAATTTGCTGTTGGCAGCTATAGTCCGGGCATATTAGCCAGCGGGATAAGGTGCAAATAGCTATTTCCTGCTAGACTAGATTAGTGGAAGTATATGCACATTTCCCTTTACTCAGGGGTCTGTCAAAAATTATCGGCTGATACAACCCCGACCTCATCTGTTATATAACGCGGGTCCTCGAAGCTATAATTGTAGTCACCATTTCCTCTAACACCGCACCTACTCCGACAACTACGCCTGGCAAAATTATATACTTGACTGCACAAGGTAAATTCGAAATAAATTACTCGACTGGTGCCGCCACGATAATCCTCGTTGCCCGAGTTGTTCGGCTGCTATCGTTCGATAAATGTCCGCCTATTTTTACTAAGGCATTATACGCAATATCGCTGGCTCTCTTGTAGGGCGTACGCCGCATCTTACTAAACTTGGCCAACTCGCTCTTTACTTTCTCGGTACAAAAACTAGCTTACCTTCGAAACCTCAAGATGTGTGTGTAGGTGTACGCCAATCGTCATATGTGGCCGAAGTGGAACTGCTGGACGAAAGCAGATGTTGCATAAACTCTACTAAAATTGCAAAGCTCTTATTTTAACAGGACCTTTTTAAAGAGTACTCTGGTTCTGTTCATACACACATAGTCTTCGTATGAAATCTAGCTTAAACTTTCTTACTTATTTCATTAATTAAAAAAAATCTTTATTACGAAGTTTTGAAATGTTTATTAAAACATATTACCCTATTGAAAGCATTTAAGCTATGCAAAGATATTTGATTTCAAACTGAATACCAAACGAATTATATCCATGTGCACAAACTCAATTGTTTAATTGCAATGCGCACACAAAAAAATCGCACATTACGCACACATACACCTATTAATCTGCACTACTATATGCAAACATATAAACCTTGACGAGCAAAGTCCCTTCTAATTTAAATACATTGTCATCCAATTGCCATCAGCTGTCAAAAGTTTTAGAGCTCGTTTAATGGCGCTAACACAATAAAGCTGTCAAATGCAAGCACATATCTACATTTATGTATATATGTACGTACATATACAGTACAGACGGAAATATTTGAACAAGATAAAAATGATGTTGGTTTTGAAATAACTCCAGAATGGTATTTTTCCAGATTGAAAATGGCCAAACGAAAGAAAATATGCGTCGAAATACGAGCCCAAATCGTTATTTCGCCAAAATCAGGAAAACAATTTCGAGAAATGGCCAAACTTTTGAAAATATCTCTGTGTTCAGTCCACCGTGGGTGTGATGGTAGCGTGCTCCGCCTATCACACGTATGCCCTGGGTTCAACTCCCGGGCAAAGCAACATCAAAATTTTGGAAATAAGATTTTTCATTAGAAGAAATTTTTCTAAGCGGGGTCGCCCCTTGGCAGTGTCTGGCAAGCGCTCCGATTGTATTTCTTGCCATGAAAAGCTCTCAGTGAAAACTCATCTGCCTTGCAGATGCCGTTCGGAGTCAGCATAAAGGCATGTAGGTCCCGTCCGGCCAATTTGTAGGGAAAAATCAAGAGGAGCACGACGCAAATTGGAAGAGAAGCTCGGCCTTAGATCTCTTCGGAGGTTATCGCGCCTTACATTATTATTTTTTTTCTGTCCATACAGTCATTAGAAGATAACGGTAAACTATACAAAATGCTAACAGAAAACGATGTGGTCGACTAGGAAACACAAATCAAAGAATCGACAATAAAATATATGAAATAAGTAAGGCCAATCGACGGAAATCTGCATAAAAAAATCGTGCTGAAATCAGTGTAGACTTGGATTCACCAATATCTGCTCACGAGAGTCAAAGGCCGGCTTAAAGAGAAAGGTATGATTGGACGTATTGCTGTCAGAAAGCCACTTCTACGGCCAGTAAATATACAGAAAAGACTGAAGTTCGTTCAAGAACATACTGAATGTACGATGATTACTGAAAATCAGTTTTATGGTCAGACGAATCAAAATTCGTAATTTTCGGTAGCCATCAATATCTTCGCAGATACGTCAGTGAAAGATTCAAAGCAGATTGCATTGTGCCAACTGTGAACATGGCGGTGGCTCAGTGACGGTTTGGTGCTGTTTGCGCTACGCTGGCGTAGGTCAACTAAAAAAATTGAAGAAATTATCAAAAAGAGCAGTATCGCAGTACACTTCATGAAATACCATCTGGCATTAATTTGATTGGTAGTGGATTCATTTGCGAACAAGATAACGATCCGAAATATACACCAAAACATTGTACTTCTTATTTAGAACGAAAAAAAGACGCAGGTGATCTTGATACAATGGAGTGGCGACCAAAATCCCCAATTTAAATCCCATCGTCCCTATTGTGGGAAGAATTGGATCGAAGTGTGAGAGATGTAAAGCCAACAAGCCATCCTGACGTCTGGGATTGTTTGAACGAAGCGTGGAATAACATTCCATATCCTACACTTCAAAAACTCATCGAAATAATGCCAAATTGTGCGCGGCAGTCATCAAAGCAAAAGGTGGCCATTTCCAAAAAAGTCGCTTAAAGTAGATGGAACTTTCAGCAAAAATGATTCAAAATGTCCTCGGATCATAGAAATACGTTGAATTTACAAAACTACTGCTAATAAGTGAATAATATTTTAATAAATGAAACGTTGTCAGTTTAACGTCTCTTTGCATCTTGTTCTAATACTTTCCGACTGTACTGTACTTACATACATATTTAGTTAGAAGTACACTGTAACATAGCGCTGCTTCCAATATAAAGCAAGTGAAGTTATGCCCAATGTTGTTATATAAAATAAAAAATAAATGTAAGGCGCGATAACCTCCGAAGAGATCTAAGGCCGAGCTTCTCTTCCAATTTGCGTCGTGCTCCTCTTGATTTTTCCCTACAAATTGGCCGGACGGGACCTACATGCTTTATGCCGACTCCGAACGGCATCTGCAAGGCAGATGAGTTTTCACTGAGAGCTTTTCATGGCAGAAATACAATCGGAGCGCTTGCCAGACACTGCCGAGGGGCGACCCCGCTTAGAAAAATTTCTTCTAATTGAAAAATTTTATTTCTAAAATTTTGATGTTGCTTTGCCCGGGAGTTGAACCCAGGGCATACGGTGTGATAGGCGGAGCACGCTACCATCACACCACGGTGGCCGCCAATATATATATACATATGTGCACCTTTTTGTTTTGATTACTTTTTTTCTACTTCATCAGTGCTATTTATAACCCTTTTTACTTCATTGTGCAATAGACCATATGTCAGAAAACCTTTCCAGGGATTGCTTAAAATCTAACACACTTTAAGATGTTACGCTATGCGATATTTTTGCCTTGATTGCTGCTTGGTTGGCAAAGTAACAATGTACGCAGCTGTAGCTTGAACTATTTTCCTGCAGTGTTCCTACTTACGAAGTTACGACTGCAACTCCCACCATAAAGTTATCTGGCAGTTTGTTGGATTGGCGCAGAATACTGCGGTGTTGACACGTTTCACCTAATGAGTACCCTTTCGCCAACCCTTCACCATCACTGTGGCTCTGTGAGGTCAACTGAAGCGCAGGTAGGTAACCTGGAAGTCTGTTCTTTTTTATTAGAGGACGGTATACTACAATGGCCATATAGTCTGGGCTCAAGCTGCACCAAGGCATTAAGTATATTTGCACTTCTTGACATTATGATCTTCGACACCTCCAAGCAGAATGTACAAAATGGCATAAAATGCAGCCGTTGGGGTTTTTTTCAGACCCTCCGTAATTCTAAGCATTTATAGTTCAATAGTTCTCTTATGTGGCCGTCCACAAAAAGGACTCCTTAGTATGGGATAGGCTATAGAATTGATGTCAGGGTGCGATTGACGTATACACCGCCATCTTTTATATGCATAAAGTGCAGTTAATGCCTGCTTCACTCTCTCGTCCACGTTGAGCTTTCATGACTACTTAAAATAAAATAAAAAAATAATTGTAAGGCGCGATAACCTCCGAAGAGATCTAAGGCCGGGCCTTTCTTCCAATTTGCGTCGTTCTCCTCTTGATTTTCCCTACAAATTGGCCGGACGGGGACCTACATGTTTTATGCCGACTCCGAACGGCATCTGAAAGGCAGATGAGTTTTCACTGAGAGCTTTTCATGGCAGAAATGCACCCGCAGCGCTTGCCAAACACTGCCGAGGGGCGACCCCGCTTAGAAAAATTGTATTCTAATTGAAAAAACCTTATTTCTAAAATTTTGATGTTGCTTTGCCCGGGGTGTGAACTCAGGGCATACGGTGTGGTAAGCGGAGCATGCTTTCATCACACCACGGTGGCCGCGACTTCATGACTACTTACTGCCTAGAATTATTCCTAGATACTTTGAAAAAAGGTTTTCTTCAGGGTCACTTCTGCTAGCTTAAGCCTAGTCCAATTCACGTTCTTACACCTCCTAGTAAACAACACCATATCCACATTGGCAGCAACGCGACATTAGATTCGCAGGTGTATATGTATGTATATCCCGAAGCACCCGAATCATCAAAAAGCTAATTGTTGGAAGGCACTTTTCACTTATATCAACTGAAACGTCAACTGCGTACGCCGTTAGTTTAACGGGTCCTTCGTCGATTGGCCGGAGCACTGGGTTGATAACTAGTGTACACAACAGAGGTGATCATACGCAACTTTGCAGCGTGCACCTGTCGAGAGATTTTGCGGCCCCACTATGATGAAAACCTTGATAATGGTATTAAAAAAAGGGTTATTATCTGCAACTGCCTAGCATGCTGGCTTAGTGGCTTAGCGTCAAATAAATACAGTCTACTCTACATATATACTGTATAACACTTAAAACATGTTTTCTTGAGTAAATTTGCTACCTCCGTCTGCTACTTTTTAACGTCAGTCAAGAAATTTCAACTTGAGTTGTTATGACACTTTTAATAACTTATTATTGCATTTATATAAGATGGTGCTGCGAAGCAACCAGCCGAGCGGGCAACCAACCCAATACTTAAGTAGTCAAACTGCCATCGAGTAACGAGTCATTCAAACAAACAAAGCAAAAGTACTCAAAACGCGATATAAGTTTGTTTGTATGTATTTGGATAGTCATATATAAACGTTGTTTTACAATTAATTTTCGCAAAGAAATAACACACATACACACGCATGTACAAAAACATAAGAAAGTGGTGTTCTACTTTTTTAACTTTGACACATATCTTCTATATATAAATACACAAAGATACAAAATTTGTATACAAGCACAGAGGGCGTATGATTAGAGATGGGATTTTACCGGTTATTTATCATTACTATGGGTAAATACCAGGAAAATACCCGGAATATTCCCTTTTGTATCTTTTTTTGGATGTATAAAATAATTTGAATCAAGACTGCTTGGAACTGCAGTTTAGAAATTAAGTTATTAGATTCTCATTAAACGGTTTTTATTTAGCTTGACTTGACAGGCTGGTTGGTTGGTTGGCTGGCTGGCACGAATTTTGTAATTGAAATCTAAGTAACTTCCTGATAAGCTACAAGCTTGAAACTTGGAATATATATATATAGCCGATGACAATGCAATAATAAGAAAAAATCGCCGCTAGATGGCGCAAGGATCATTTGGAACACATAATACATACAAGAATAGAAAGAGACCTATGAAAAAAATTGCAGCTAGGTGGCGCAAGGATCGAGATATTCACAAAAATCGTATTTGTGGTTCGAGTTGGATCATATTTGGAACGCATAATACATACAAGAATAGAAAGCGACCTATGAAAAAAAATCGTTGCTAGGTGGCGCAAGGATCGAGATATTCACAAAAATCGTATTTGTGGTTCGAGTTGGCTCATATTTGGAACACATAATACATACAAGAATAGAACGCGACCAATGAAAAAAATTACCGATAGGTGGCGCAAGGATCGAGATATTCAAAAAAATCGTATTTTTAGTTCGATTTGGTCCATATTTGGGACACATAATACATACATGAATAGAAAGCGACCTATGAGGTCCAATTTGGCTCATATTTGGAAAAAATATTACAGACAGTCTGGTAGAAGTGAAATCAAAATATTTTGGAGTAGGAGTAGGAGGAGCGGCAAGCATACGTGGCGCAGAGTTAAGTAAAGCCTTTGGAAGGATTATGTATTGAGGACTTAGATTGTAACAAATTGTCAGGAAAGAATCCTTGTAATAATGAGTCACTAAATGAACTAAATAGGATGAGAAATAATAAGCAATTAAATAAAGACTAAAGACTTGAAAATAAAATAATTAAAAAAATTTTTTAAGTTAAATAGTTTTATTGAAAACAATATTTACATGAAGTAATAATAATACTAAAAGCTAGAAAATAATTAGTTAGGTCTTAGGTACTGGTCATCACACTTCTCATCAATCTAGGGCGTTGCTCAGACATTAAATAAAAGCGTTGTACGCGTCAAATTTCTATTGATAGTCATATATAAGACCAACTGAACCTTAGTTAAGTTATACTACGCCTCACATTTTAGAAATTTCACGCGCCCAACGCTTTTGTTTAATTGTCTGAGAAACGCCCTAGATTGATGAGGAGTGTGATGACTAGTACCTAGGACCTAACTAATTATTTTCTAGCTTTTAGTATTATTATTAATTCATATAAGTATGATTTCAACAAAACCGTTTAACTTAAAATTTTTTTTTAATTATTTAATTTAGATTAGATTTATTCTTTCATTTTCCTTACAAATTAACAAGTATGTATGTAACAAATAAGTATATTAAGCTAACAGATAACATTATAATGCCAGAAAAAGTAAGGCATTCTTTAAAAAAGTATTTTAGTATTGAGTGCCATATCAAAATTATACTAATTGAATTACAAGAGTGTGTGGTTGATCAAAAGAGAAAGAAGAATTTATGACGATTAAGAACAACAACTTAAAGTTAAATTTAAGAATAACAGTTGATATCGTTGTGTGATAGTTGTAAGAGAAACGATTTAGCATTCCGTAAAAATGCATGCAAGTTCCTAATAACACGTACAGACACGGGCAACGCATTGAATTCATTTGAAATTAAGAAATTTTCGTTTTGATTTTAATAAACAACCCGGCAAACATTCGATGTCAAGAATTATTCCGAAATCATTTAGGAGCGTGAAGTAAGACAAGGTGCACACGAGGCTATGCGTCGTAGGCTTATATAAGACGCTGCAGGCGAATCTATACGCTTTGATGTCGAACACATGTACTTGAAAGGAGAGCTGCACACGAGGCGTAAGCTGCATGAAAGCGAGAAAGCATGAAAGCTTCATGTAGCTAAGCGTACAGCAATGTTGGTCGGTGAGCGTACGTACGCTTGAAAAAAGGAAAGAACAAGATTTTGTTTACATTTTTATACCTTTTATGAAAATGAAATGGTATATTAATTTCGTCACGAAACCCAAAATTAGAAGTCCTTAAAGGAAATAGATAGACCCACCATTAAGTATACCGAAATAATCAGGATGAAAACCTGAGTTGATTTAGCAATGTCCGTCTGTCCGCCTGTCCCGTTCATCAAATTTCATTAAATAGTTACGTTTATGTCATATATTGTTGAAATACGTGATTCGAAGCCATAGTTTTTACATGCAGACCACAAAAAACGTGAAGCGTGATAATTCATTACCAAAGACGGATAAAGCGATGAAACTAGGTAGGTGAGTTGAACTTATGACGCAGAAAATTAGTAAAATTTTGGACAATGGGGTGGCATCGCCCACTTTTAAAAGAAGGTAATTTAAAATTTTTGCAAACTGTAATTTGGCAGTCGTTGAAGATATCATGATGAAATTTGGCAGGAAAGTTACTCCTAGTACTATATGTATGCTTAATAAAAATTAGCAAAATCGGAGAACGACCACGCCCACTTTAAAAAAAAATTTTTTTTAAAGTCTAATTTTAACAAAAAATTTAATATCTTTACAGTATAGAAGTAAATTATGTCAACATTCAACTCCAGTAATGATATGGTGCAACAAAATGCAAAAATAAAAGAAAATTTCAAAATGGGCGTGGCTCCGCCCTTTACCATTTAATTTGTCTAGGATACTTTTAATGCCATAGGTTGAACAAACATTTACCAATCCTTGTGAAATTTGTAGGGGCTTAGATTCTGTGACAATAATATATTTCTGTGAAAAAAGGCGAAATTGGTTGAAACCACGCCCAGTTTTTAGACACAGTCGACCAACTGTCCTTCCGCTCGGCCGTTAACACGATAACTTGAGCAAAAATCGATATATCTTTACCAAACTCAGTTCACGTACTTATCTGAACTCACTTTGTATTGGTATAAAAAATGACCGAAATCCGACTATGACCACGCCCACTTTTTCAATATCGAAATTACGAAAAATTAAAAAAATGCCATAATTATATACCAAATATGAAAAAAGGGATGAAACATGGTAATTGGATTGGTTTATTGAAGCAAAATATAACTTTAGAAAAAAATTTGTAAAACCTAACTTTGTAACACCTACCATATTAAGTAGAAGAAAATGAAAAAGTTCTGCAGGGCGAAAAAAAAACCCTTGAAATCTTGGCAGGAATACTGTTCGTGGTATTATATATATAAATAAATTAGCGGTATCCAACAGATGATGTTCTGGGTCACACTGGTCCAACTTTGGTCGATATCTGGAAAACGCCTTCACACATACAACTACAATCACTCCCTTTTAAACAGCCTAATTAATACCTTTCAATTGATACCCATATCGTACAACAAATTCTAGAGTCACCCCTGGTCCACCTTTATGGCGATATATCGAAAAGGCGTCCACCTATAGAACTGAGGCCCACTCCCCTTTAAAATTCTCATTAGCACCTTTCGTTTGATACCCATATCGTACAAACACATTCCAGAGTCACCCCAGGCCCACCCTTATGGCGATATCTCGAAAAGGCGTCCACCTATAGAACTAAGACCCACGCCCTTTTAAAGTACTCATTAACACCTTTCATTTGATACCCATATCGTACAAACATATTCTGGAATCACCCCTGGTCCATTTTTATGGCGATATCTCGAAAAGGCGTCTACCTATAGAACTAAGCCCCACGCCTTTTTGAAATACTCATTAACACCTTTCGTTTGATACCCATATTGTACAAATGCATTCTAGAGGCATTCCTGGTCCACCTGTATGGCGATATTTCGAAAAGGCGTCCACCTATAGAACTAAGGCCCACTCCCTTTGAAAATGCTCATTAACCCTTTCATTTGATACCCATATCGTACAAACAAATTCCCAGATCCATCTTTATGGCGATATCCCTAAATGGCGTCCACCTGTAGAACTGTGGACCACTCCCTCATAAAATACTCTTTAATGCCTTTCAT
Organism: Eurosta solidaginis; assembly: GCA_029619165.1. Taxonomy (NCBI): domain Eukaryota; kingdom Metazoa; phylum Arthropoda; class Insecta; order Diptera; family Tephritidae; genus Eurosta; species Eurosta solidaginis. The sequence goes on from JARSSU010018643.1 coordinate 15,410, forward strand.
TTGATACACATGTCATACAACCACATCCAGGCTTACCCTCGGTTCATTTTCCTACATGGTTATTTTCTCTTATGTTGTCACCATAGCTCTCAACTGAGTATGTAATGTTCGGTTACACCCGAACTTAACCTTCCTTACTTGTTTAGTTTGCATTTATCTTAAAAGTCGTTTAGGTATGTACATCTGTTCACTATATATTTCTTATCTTATACATCCGATTATTTGGAGATTACGAACGGGATAAGATTATTGGTCAGCCCCATTCATGAAAGGTATGAAGTCTTCGGCACAGCCGAAGACAGTCCCGTCCTTATTTGTTTTGTATGCAAATTTGTGTAATTAGTTAGAAACAGTTATTTTAGTTAATAAAGTGCGTGAAAGGTATATTACCAAAAAGAAAAAGAGTATTCAACACCACAAAAGCTTGGTTAGACATTATTGAAGCGATTAAAAGGCTAAAAAGTGTTGGAACCTACAAATCACTTTTCTCTAGTCCGCGGGGGTGGAATGTTACCTTTCATAATTTACAAAGGCACGGGGATGCAAACAACTTTGAATACCTATTTTCTTTTGGTTTGGGGGACGGATATACCTGAAGAAATTTAATTTCCTATTTTTTTTTCAATAATTGTTTACTTTTTGTAGCGACGCTCGAAAGTACCTTCGTGTATATATCTTGAGACGTACAGAAATCATAGCTACATGTCATATCTTGTACGCGTCTATCAAGCTACGCCTCGTGTGCATCTTGTCTAAATACGATATGACTCCTAGCAGGCGCATAAGCAACTCATATTTTATTTATTCTTTTATGAGCCTTATTGGCCTCATAAACTACTTATTTTGCGTTCTATAATGACACCATTCAGTGCTTTTAGGAATAATTATTGACACATATCCGAAGCGGAAAAGGTATTTTCTAAGCTTTGGTGATTCGACGGGCGAATAGCTTTTTCTGTTATTATATTATTATGTTATTTGTACTGTATGTTATTTGGACTGTATGTTATGTTATTATTTTTAGAGAGGAGGTCGCTATGCACCTGTTACACCTTGTACGTATTCATTGGGGGCGAGCACTGGGGGCTCTAAGGTATTGGCTGCGGGATGAGCCACCTTATTTTGCTTTGAAAAACCCCGCTTTGGGATAAAAAATGTAAACTATATCTTTAGGATATTTCACTAACCAGTTGAGAATTACAAGCACACTCAATGGCTAATGCAACAAACGAAAGAAAAATGTTTATAGTTTAAGTCACTTAAACAGGTATATACGAAAACAAGTTTTGTTATAAATCTCCCCTGAAATAATACTGTTAATAGAAATGAAATAAGTTTAAATTGAATTCAAATTTGTCAAAATTGTCACAGGAAATTTTCTGAATTTATATTCCGGATCTGCCTAGTTTACCAATTTTAATATTTTCGTTTATTCATAATTTCATGAAATTTGAGTCAACAGACTCTTAGGTGATAAAATTTCGGAACTTCATATTTTCACATATTATTAGACTCCAGAATTTTAGGGAGTCGAGAGGGGCTTCGAGAATGTTTATAGAGTAAATATAAGCTACCCGTCAAACATGTTTATGGCGCTCATAAATTTAAGAATCCAAAGAGAGTGGTAAATTAAGGGATCAGAAAAAGGATCATATGGGAGTCTCCGATATGATGGTATGCCAAACATTGTATATATGTCAAAGCAAGTTTGCACAAAAATTGATATTTTATTAGGAAAATTGTTCATTAAAGAATTAGTTAGTAACGACTGTAAACGCCCCAATTTAGATATTTTTCTGGCTGCTTTTTGACTTAAAAATATTTCCTGGGCAAATTAAGATTTTTGCAACGGCATGCATTATTGGGTAAAGACTTTGGGAAAACGCTGGATTACAGATCAAAACGAATTCAACCGATAGCAGTTGGATAACTACCCAACAATTTGTACATTTTGGATTGAATTTGGATGTTGTATCCCATATTTCTAAAAGATAGTGTGTACCCCTATTTTGGATAAATATTTGGGTATTTACCCATTTTACCAAATGTAACCAATTTAACTGGTATTGACAAGTTGGGAATTTACGCTTTCCCATCTCTACGTATGATGAAAATTTTTCATAGTATCACACCTTGCAACGAGCCGGTATATAACTATGTATGTATGTGCGTATATTCATAACTTCTTCAAGAAAGTCTACTTGCTGTCAGTACGATTTCCGTGAATTAGGCATAAAACTAAAAGTGAATAAAGAAAGCTAGAAAGAAAGTTTTGTTTTTTCATAATGCAACTTTCGTCAAAGAAAGTCTTTAGTGAAAACATTTACTCGAGGCGTTCATCTAGCGAACGTGTGGTTAAGAGCTTCCTAATAATTGAGGTAAATGCATATACCTATGTATGTACATATGTGTGCTGAAGTAATATGCGCAATGTAAGCGTAAGCAATTAAAAGTTTAATTTTATTAAATGGTTTTAGGACTACAAAACTTGTTACACATGTTTACTTAGCATATATGATATGAATGCGTTATAAGAGCAGCCATGTACATATGTACATAAATATGTATGAATTTACAGATGTGAGTTAAATTCATTATAAAGTTTCCACAAATTGATGTTTGCTGGAGAAGGAATATAATAGGAATTAAAAGGAAAGCAGAAAAGAAAAAAAGTAATTAAAATAAAACTTCTGCTGGCCAAGTTTTGTATGTAAATGGCACTAGTGTGCCCGCAAGTTATATGAAGGAATTTTTTTCGAATTTTTACTTGGCAAATTCCTTAAATTTATCCAAATTAGAAAGGAATTATATATAACAAATTGTAGATCGTTTGCATAATTATTGGGATGTGCCTTGAGCCAACAAAATTAGCTAAAAATGCTATTTTTCTCACTATGGCTCGCTTTAATTGTTCTTAACTTCAGTAATATTTATTTATAGAAAAACTTTATTGATTTATTTTCTTTTTTCGACGTTAGTACATACCGTTGTTGTTATTGTTGAGCTCAAGGCGGATTAAATAAAACGCTTTTATTTTGTTTTTATTTAATTTAATGTCAATATTTCGACCTCAGTCTGAAGTCATCATCAGGACTGCAAAAAACAATACGTATTTATAACAAACATATGCACCTAAAAACATTAATTAACATATATCATATCAACACAACTTACATCTTGAGCTGCACTTGCAAGACTAACATTTAACAAAACAATTATAAAATGAAACAGCGATTGGTAATCTAAACAGAGAGTATAAACAAATGAAAGAACCGTAATTGTAAACAAAAAACTTTCAAAACAACAAAGTAATAGACATCGAAAACATAAATGCGTGGTCATCTCAGCATTACAATTACATTCAAAACGAAGACGAAGCCTTTATATTTGTGTGGGTGGGTAAAAAATGTGTCACGAATGTTTGTTGTTCCTAATTAGATTGCGGTAGACATGTGAACAATTCGCAATGTCCGTTTTAAAATTCATCCTCTTATCATTAGGGGTGTCCACTATGTGTAGCATTTCTAACACGAAACATTTATTATAATTTCTATCCTTTCTAAAATAGCGACATTGTTAAAGTCCGGGTAATGTCCTGTAACTTGGCAGTGCGAAGTTAAAGCTGTTTTGTTGTCCGCAAAATTGTTCCTTAAGTTTATGTTAGATTTGTGTGCGGATATACTTGTCTTGAGTTTTGTTTTTGTAGTACCCACATACTTTCTCGCATATGTGGGACCGTCACCATTGCAAGGAATCTGTATACAATATCCGATTTTTCTTGTGTTCAGATTTTATCTTTTAGATTACTGAAAATTTTCCGTAGTGTGTTGTCATAGGTGAAGCTAACCGCACGTTTCTTTGTCATACATGTTCGAATATCTTATTCTTTCTGATAATCTCGGGACATATGTTGCAGACTTGTATATCTTGACGTTTTTAGCTTCTTTATTAACGCTATCACTGGGTCGGGAATACCAATCGCGAATTATTTCTTGGTAAGCTCTGTGGGACGTTCCGTAATAAGAACGGAAGATACGAACATAATGTTGAATACACTCAATGAATATCACAGATCCATCAAATTCACATTGGAAATAGAAAAAGACGGGAAAATACCATTCTTGGATTCATTGGTCATCAGAAGGAATCATTTTTTAACCATAGATTTGTACCAAAAACCAACAGCCTCGGGGAGGCTCATAAATTTCTACTCACAACATGAAAAAATACTATTTTGAACACTGCTAATAATTTGGTCGGACGAGTTTTGTCCATCAGCGTCAATATTACCATGAGAAAAATATTATAGTTATTGAAAAGATCTTGGAAAACAACAACTTTCCCACAGAGCTAACTAAGAAAATAATTCGCGATTATTATTGTGCTCATCCAGAAATTGAAAGATTATTTAAGCCACCAGATCCCTGTAGCCTTTTTCAGGCAGAAAATTAAAGTAATAAATACTGAAGTACATAGTAAAGTAGCAAAAAAGTTAGTAAGTAACCCCAGGAAATAATCGGGGTAGGGGGATGCATATATATTAATGAGTCCCACAGCATATGGAAGTAGATAGAAGTGAAAAAGCGGATGAGATAGCTAAATTGGTCAAAGTGAAAGCAGATGTAGGAAGTGCGGATTGCAGAATGAAACGATCGAGCATGTTTTGTGTTCATTTCTGCGCATTTTTTCTTTTGTTTTTTATTTTCATTTTAAGGGCTAAGACTGGAGCTATTAGAAGTTATACAGCTGTCAGATCTAAAAGCAGGAAATGACATAGGTCCTATAAAATTTCTATTATTTGCCAAGAGGACGGAGTTGTTTTATAACATAGGTCCTGATTTTTGATAGGGGTTTTCGATTTGATCGTTCAACTTCTGCTAACACTTTGGACTCATTCAGTATATATGAGATCCGTATGAATCAGCCAGCCTTACAATGATTAATTCGAAGTCAATTTTTTCTACTTAACTTAATTATGAACGAATAATGTGTCCTCAGAAATGGCTACTTTAATCCCCTCTGATGAGATCACCTTTTAATTTTCTTTACATTTGCCCGTTCATTTAAAAATATTTTGAATTCATAGGAATGTGTTCGCTTCAATAAGGTGCAAGTCGAAAGATATAACTATACAAATTGTTTGCTGCACCATGTATTTTAACTATAAAATTTTCTCAACTACAAGGTTTGGTGACATTTCTGCTTGATTCTAAAGCTTGCGTTGATATGTGGACAAGGCGTGCATTGCATTTTCGTTTACAAACTTCACAGGTGCATTTTCTGCATAAACTTTAAACTATCAAAGTAATTCATATAAACAGTAGGGAAATTAATCAACTCTTATCTACACACACACACACACACACACACACACACAACACACTACACACACATAAACACTCGTTTACTTTCACTACTAAAGACGAATGCTGAGCTTTTATATGCGTTTTTATTTACTCTCCGAGAAAGCATTAAAGATGTACGTAGTTCCCTCTGCACCGAAAGTGTGTTAGACCATCGCGCCATTTATTTTAACTATGACGTTCAGTTTTTGCCATTAAAAGTAATTAATTTTTGCGACGTCAGTGAGTTGTCTGACTATAACCTTACGTCGGCTGCCATTAACTGCTCGACTTTT